>JALHAQ010000149.1:0-25085 GCA_023838395.1 Holcopasites calliopsidis | reverse complement strand
ATATATATTAATTTAAAATTAATAATTATTTATAAATATATCCTATAGCTTATAAATATATCTTTATCTATAGATCAAATAAATCTATAATATGTATTAAAATATAATTATATTATTCATCAAGTATGTATAAATGTATAAAATATTTATGGAATATGTAATCTATAAAATAAATTTATATTTATAAATATATAATATATTTATAAATATATATTGAATTTAATACATATATGTATATTATATTATATAATATAATATATTTATGTATATATAGATTATTGTTTTAAATATGAATATATAATTATATATAGATATATAAATATTTAATATAATAATATATATATATTAATTTAAAATTAATAATTATTTATAAATATATCTTATAGCTTATAAATATATCTTTATCTATAGATCAAATAAATCTATAATATGTATTAAAATATAATTATATTATTCATCAAGTATGTATAAATGTATAAAATATTTATGGAATATGTAATCTATAAAATAAATTTATATTTATAAATATATAATATATTTATAAATATATATTGAATTTAATACATATATGTATATTATATTATATAATATAATATATTTATGTATATATAGATTATTGTTTTAAATATGAATATATAATTATATATAGATATATAAATATTTAATATAATAATATATATATATTAATTTAAAATTAATAATTATTTATAAATATATCTTATAGCTTATAAATATATCTTTATCTATAGATCAGATAAATCTATAATATGTATTAAAATATAATTATATTATTCATCAAGTATGTATAAATGTATAAAATATTTATGGAATATGTAATCTATAAAATAAATTTATATTTATAAATATATAATATATTTATAAATATATATTGAATTTAATACATATATGTATATTATATTATATAATATAATATATTTATGTATATATAGATTATTGTTTTAAATATGAATATATAATTATATATAGATATATAAATATTTAATATAATAATATATATATATTAATTTAAAATTAATAATTATTTATAAATATATCTTATAGCTTATAAATATATCTTTATCTATAGATCAGATAAATCTATAATATGTATTAAAATATAATTATATTATTCATCAAGTATGTATAAATGTATAAAATATTTATGGAATATATAATCTATAAAATAAATTTATATTTATAAATATATAATATATTAATAAATATATATATATATATATATATATATATATATATTATAACATAATATATTTATAAATATATAGATTATTATTTTAAATATATAAATTAAACAAAATTTATACTAATATTGATTTATTTAATTTTTGTTATATAAAAACATAAAAAAATAAAATAAAATTTTTATAAGTTATAAATTTATTGAATAATGTTATTCTTAATATTTGGGGGGATATAAAGAATATATTTATTTCAATAATTTTATTCTTATTAGTTTTATACATTGATTAAATTGTAATATCAAGTATTATAATAGAATTAAAATTTATTGAATAATGTTATTCTTAATATTTGGGGGGATATAAAGAATATATTTATTTCAATAATTTTATTCTTATTAGTTTTATACATTGATTAAATTGTAATATCAAGTATTATAATAGAATTAAAATTTATTGAATAATGTTATTCTTAATATTTGGGGGGATATAAAGAATATATTTATTTCAATAATTTTATTCTTATTAGTTTTATACATTGATTAAATTGTAATATCAAGTATTATAATAGAATTAAAATTTATTGAATAATGTTATTCTTAATATTTGGGGGGATATAAAGAATATATTTATTTCAATAATTTTATTCTTATTAGTTTTATACATTGATTAAATTGTAATATTAAGTATTATAATAGAATTAAAATTTATTGAATAATGTTATTCTTAATATTTGGGGGGATATAAAGAATATATTTATTTCAATAATTTTATTCTTATTAGTTTTATACATTGATTAAATTGTAATATCAAGTATTATAATAGAATTAAAATTTATTGAATAATGTTATTCTTAATATTTGGGGGGATATAAAGAATATATTTATTTCAATAATTTTATTCTTATTAGTTTTATACATTGATTAAATTGTAATATCAAGTATTATAATAGAATTAAAATTTATTGAATAATGTTATTCTTAATATTTGGGGGGATATAAAGAATATATTTATTTCAATAATTTTATTCTTATTAGTTTTATACATTGATTAAATTGTAATATCAAGTATTATAATAGAATTAAAATTTATTGAATAATGTTATTCTTAATATTTGGGGGGATATAAAGAATATATTTATTTCAATAATTTTATTCTTATTAGTTTTATACATTGATTAAATTGTAATATCAAGTATTATAATAGAATTAAAATTTATTGAATAATGTTATTCTTAATATTTGGGGGGATATAAAGAATATATTTATTTCAATAATTTTATTCTTATTAGTTTTATACATTGATTAAATTGTAATATCAAGTATTATAATAGAATTAAAATTTATTGAATAATGTTATTCTTAATATTTGGGGGGATATAAAGAATATATTTATTTCAATAATTTTATTCTTATTAGTTTTATACATTGATTAAATTGTAATATCAAGTATTATAATAGAATTAAAATTTATTGAATAATGTTATTCTTAATATTTGGGGGGATATAAAGAATATATTTATTTCAATAATTTTATTCTTATTAGTTTTATACATTGATTAAATTGTAATATCAAGTATTATAATAGAATTAAAATTTATTGAATAATGTTATTCTTAATATTTGGGGGGATATAAAAAATATATTTATTTCAATAATTTTATTCTTATTAGTTTTATACATTGATTAAATTGTAATATTAAGTATTATAATAGAATTAAAATTTATTGAATAATGTTATTCTTAATATTTGGGGGGATATAAAGAATATATTTATTTCAATAATTTTATTCTTATTAGTTTTATACATTGATTAAATTGTAATATCAAGTATTATAATAGAATTAAAATTTATTGAATAATGTTATTCTTAATATTTGGGGGGATATAAAGAATATATTTATTTCAATAATTTTATTCTTATTAGTTTTATACATTGATTAAATTGTAATATCAAGTATTATAATAGAATTAAAATTTATTGAATAATGTTATTCTTAATATTTGGGGGGATATAAAGAATATATTTATTTCAATAATTTTATTCTTATTAGTTTTATACATTGATTAAATTGTAATATTAAGTATTATAATAGAATTAAAATTTATTGAATAATGTTATTCTTAATATTTGGGGGGATATAAAGAATATATTTATTTCAATAATTTTATTCTTATTAGTTTTATACATTGATTAAATTGTAATATCAAGTATTATAATAGAATTAAAATTTATTGAATAATGTTATTCTTAATATTTGGGGGGGATATAAAGAATATATTTATTTCAATAATTTTATTCTTATTAGTTTTATACATTGATTAAATTGTAATATCAAGTATTATAATAGAATTAAAATTTATTGAATAATGTTATTCTTAATATTTGGGGGGATATAAAGAATATATTTATTTCAATAATTTTATTCTTATTAGTTTTATACATTGATTAAATTGTAATATCAAGTATTATAATAGAATTAAAATTTATTGAATAATGTTATTCTTAATATTTGGGGGGATATAAAGAATATATTTATTTCAATAATTTTATTCTTATTAGTTTTATACATTGATTAAATTGTAATATCAAGTATTATAATAGAATTAAAATTTATTGAATAATGTTATTCTTAATATTTGGGGGGATATAAAGAATATATTTATTTCAATAATTTTATTCTTATTAGTTTTATACATTGATTAAATTGTAATATCAAGTATTATAATAGAATTAAAATTTATTAAATAATTAAAAATATAATTTTATTCTTATTAGTTTTATACATTGATTAAATTGTAATATCAAGTATTATAATAGAATTAAAATTTATTGAATAATTAAAAATATAATTTTATTCTTATTAGTTTTATACATTGATTAAATTGTAATATCAAGTATTATAATAGAATTAAAATTTATTGAATAATGTTATTCTTAATATTTGGGGGGGTATAAAGAATATATTTATTTCAATAATTTTATTCTTATTAGTTTTATACATTGATTAAATTGTAATATCAAGTATTATAATAGAATTAAAATTTATTGAATAATGTTATTCTTAATATTTGGGGGGATATAAAGAATATATTTATTTCAATAATTTTATTCTTATTAGTTTTATACATTGATTAAATTGTAATATCAAGTATTATAATAGAATTAAAATTTATTAATTATTAAAAATATAATTTTAGTTTTTATAATTAATTATATTAATTATGTATATATATAAATTATTAAATAAATTTATTGAATTTAATATTTAAATCTGAAACAATTAATGAAAATTAAATTCGGGGATTAATTTTAATAAATATAAATTTAGTGCCAGCAATAGCGGTTAAACTAGGTTTGTAAATTAATTATTTTAATTTTTAATATTATTATAATTAAGATAATTAATTAAAATAATTAAATAAATGGTGAAATATATAATTTAATTTAATAATTAATTTTTATAATTAATAATATTTATAAATTTTATTTTAAACTAGGATTAGATACCCTATTATAAAAATTAAAATTATAATTAATTATTAAATGTAAATCATTAAAATTAAAAAATTTGGCGGCCTAATATTTTTATTAGGGAAACTTGTATATTAATTTGATGGTCCACGATAAGAATTACTTAAATTATATTTATGTATTGCTGTTTTAAGATATTATATAAATATTATTATTTAAATATTTTATTTAATAACAATTCAAGTCAAAATATAGTATATTTAAGATGGTATGAGTTATAATAAAATAAATTTTTGGATAATTATTTTTAAAAATAATTAGAAAGAGGATTTAAATGTAAATTTATTTAAATTATTTAAATTGAAATTAATTTTTTTAGGTGTACAAATTGCCCGTCAATTTCATTATAAGTGAAATAAGTCGTAACATAGTAAGAGTACTGGAAAGTGTTCTTAGATCAAAATTTTAGTTTAATTAAAATAATTCATTTACATTGAATAGATTAAAAATTTTTTAAAATTTTAATCTATAATATAATTATTTTTAAAATTTATTGTAATTATATTTTTTAAAGTTATATAATTTTTTTTTGTTTTAGTAATCATTTAGAATAAATTTATTTTATGATAGTTTAAAGTAATGTGAATGAATTTTATTAAATTTTTATAAGAATAAAATAATTTTATACCTTTTGTATCAGGGTTAATTAATTTAATTTAATTATATTTATTTATCTCGAAAAAAAATGAGCTAAATATAAATTATTTTTATTATAGCAAAAATATTATAAATTTATATTTAGATATTAAATGTAATACGTATTTTTTTATATCTAGTTTTTTACGAATTGAATTTAATTCATTTATAATTTATTTATAAAATAAAATTTTTATATTTATAAATTTTTTATAAAAAAAATTTATGGGATAATCTATAAATTTAATTTATAATTAATTGTTAATATTTTAATTTTTGTTTTCTTAAAATTTGAAATTAATATATAATATTTAATAATTAAAAAATTTATTTTAAAAATTTAATAAATTAATATAGATTTTTAGTAAAAAAATATTTTTAATTAAATAAATTATAATATAATGATTAAATTAGTAGTAATATAATTAAATAATATATATATATATATATATATATATATATTAAAGGAATTAGGCAAAATTTTTATATCCACCTGTTTATCAAAAACATGGCTTATTGATAATAATTTTAAGTTTATCTGCCCAATGAATAATAATTTTAATGGCTGCAGTATAATTGACTGTACAAAGGTAGCATAATCATTTGTCTTTTAATTGAAGACTAGTATGAAAGAATTGATGAGATATAATCTGTCTCTAATATATTTTATGAATTTAGATTTTAAGTAAAAATTCTTAAATTTAATTATGGGACGATAAGACCCTATAGAATTTTATATATTATTTAATTTAAATGGTTATTATTTAAATTTATATTAAATAATATATTTAACTGGGAGGGTAATTAAATTTAATAAACTTTAATATTATAATTCTATAATTTTAGAATAATTATTGATTAATTATTATTTATTAATAGATTAAATTACCTTAGGGATAACAGCGTAATATCTTTTGATAGAACTTATTGATAAAGATGATTGCGACCTCGATGTTGAATTAAGATATAAATTAGATGCAGTAGTCTAATATTTAAGTCTGTTCGACTTTTAAAATCTTACATGATTTGAGTTCAGATCGACGTAAGTCAGATCGGTTTCTATCTATAATAATTAATTTATTTTTTGTACGAAAGGACTAAAATAATAAAATAATTTTTTTTATTATAATAAATTAAATTAAAATTAAAATTATTTTGGCAGATTAGTGCATTAAATTTAGAATTTAAATTAAATATATTTATTATATAAATAATAATTATACAAATTTTGATATTAATTAATTTATTAATTTTAATTTTTATAATTTTAATTAGAGTAGCATTTTTAACTTTATTGGAACGTAAAGTTTTAAGTTATATTCATAATCGTAAAGGTCCTAATAAAGTTGGAATTAAAGGATTATTTCAACCTTTTAGTGATGCTTTAAAATTATTATCTAAAGAATATTATTTTATATTTGTTAATAAAATAATATTTTTAATTGGACCTATTTTTATATTTTTTTTTTCAATAATATTATGATTAATTTATCCTTGATTAATTAATTGTATAAATTTTAGAATAATTTATATAATATTAATTTTAGGATTAAGAGTTTATCCAATTATTTTAATTGGATGAGTGTCAAATAATAATTATTCTATATTAGGTTCTTTACGATCTATAGCTCAAATAATTTCTTTTGAAATTAGATTATTTTTAATAATGTTTGTAATTATAATATTAATTGAAAATTATTCTTTTAATGAATTGATTTATTTTCAATTAAAAATTAAATTTAGTATTTTAATTTACCCTATTTATTTAATTTTTTTAATTAGTATATTAATTGAATTGAATCGGACACCATTTGATTTAATTGAAGGAGAATCTGAATTAATTTCTGGATTTAATATTGAATTTTATAGAAGAATATTTGTATTAATTTTTTTAGCTGAATATTCAGGAATTTTATTTGTTAGAATATTAATTACTATAATATTTTATGGTTTAATATGATGAAGAATTAGATTTATTTTTATTTTATATATTCAGTTAATGTTAATTTTATGAATTCGTGGTGTGTTACCACGAATTCGTTATGATGAATTAATATATATATGTTGAACTGATTTTTTAATCTTATCATTATTATATTTATTTAATATTTATTTATTTAAAGAATTTTTTGTTTATTTAAAAAGTTAATAGAAAATTTTATTTCTTTATTATGTATTCAAAACATATACTTATTCAAGTTCATTAACTTTTAATATTTATAAATTATTTTATCTCATTTTATATTAATTAATGGATTAATTAAAAAATATAAAAAATATGAACATGTAAAGAATAAATTTAATTGAATAAAAGGGTATTCAATTTCTTGTCTTCCTAATCATGTTAATATAATAAAATTATTAATAAAAAATCAATAATATATTTTTCTAAAAGGATAAAATTTTATTGTTTTAATTATATAATTTTTATATAAAGGTAAAATATATAAAATTAGAATTGATATAATTAATATAATTACTCCTCCAAATTTATTAGGGATAGAACGTAAAATTGAATATGCAAATAGGAAATATCATTCAGGTTTAATATGAATTGGTGTTATTTCTGGATTAGCAATTTTAAAATTATCTGGATCTCCTAAAATGTAAGGATATTGAAGAATAATAATTATAAAAATTATAATAATAAATGTAAACCCTATTAAATCTTTAATAGTATAATATGGATGAAATGAAATTATATAAAATTTCCTATTAAACCCTAATGGATTGTTTGATCCATTAGAATGTAAGTAAAATAAATGTAAAATTACTAATATAAAAATAATTAATGGTAAAATAAAGTGAAGTGAAAAGAATCGATTTAAAGTAGAATTATTAATTGAGAATCCCCCCCAAATTCATTCAACTAATAATTGTCCAATATAAGGGATGGCAGATAATAAATTTGTAATTACAGTTGCCCCTCAAAATGATATTTGTCCTCATGGTAAAACGTATCCTAAAAATGCTGTAGCTATTGAAATTAATAAAATTGAGGTCCCAATTGTTCATACATGAATTGATTTATATGAATTATAATATAGATTTCGTCTAATATGAATATATATTATAATAAAATAAAAAGAAGCTCCATTTATGTGGATTAATCGAATTAATCATCCTGAGTTAGTATTTTTTATAATATGAATAATTCTTTGAAAAGCATAATCAATATTAGGACAATAATTTATTGATAAAATTAATCCTGAAATAATTTGAATTATTAAAAATAATCCTAATATAGATCCAAAATTTCATCAGATATTAATATTTATGGGTGTTGGTAATTTAATTATTGGTGTTAATAATGTATTAATTAAAATATTTTTTTTTATAATATTAGAGAATTTTTTCATTAATAATTATATTTTTCGTAAAGATTTTTTTTTTATAAAACATATTTTTATTGATAAATATAATATAATTATTAATAAAATTATAATAAGAATTAATATTCTAATTTTTGAATCAAAATATAAATAATGAATTTTAATAGATTTAGAAATAAATATATTAATATTTATAATTAATTTATTTATATATATTAAAGTTTTTTCATGTAAAATAAATGTAAGAATAATAATTGTTGATAATAATCATTTATTTGAAGGTATTGAAGGATGATTTAAAATACTTGTAAAATAAGAAAATGTAACTATAATTCCTCTAACATAAATGATTAAAATTAATAAAGGATAAAGAAAAGATTTAATTCTTGAATAAATAAATATTCTTATAAATAAAGAATAAATAATTAGAGAAATTAATAATTTTAATGGATATTTTATTGATTTGAATAAAAATAAATTTATAAAAATTATAATTAAAATTAAAGGGGTGGTTATTAAAATTGTTATAGAAATTATATAAATGGTCATTAATAATTAATATTATATTTATTATATTTTATTAACAAAAAATAGTTTAATTAAAAATACTAATTTTGGGGATTAGAGATATATAAAATGTTATTTTTTTGATTTAATTTAGTAAAGTATAAGCTATAAAATAAATTTATTTAATTTTAATTTACAAAATTAATGTTTTATTTAAACTATATAGCTTATTTTTTTTTTGTAATTAATTTTATTTATTAAAATTAAATTAATTGATTTTAAATATTATAAGAATTTTTTTAATATTATTTTTAATTATAATAATAATAAATAAACATTATTTAAGATTTTTAATTATTATAGAATTTTTAGTAATTACTGTAATATTTTTTATAATGTATATTATAAGTTTAAATTTATGAATTTATTTAATATATATAGTTTTATCTGTTTGTGAAGTTGTTTTAGGTTTATCTTTAATTGTAAGAATAAGTTTTAGATTTGGTCATCAAAAAATTGAAATATTAAATTTAATATGTTTATAGAATTATTAATAATTTTTATTTTTATATTTTTTTTAATTAATAATTGTTATTTATATTTTATTAGAATAATTATAATAATTTATAGTATTTTTGTTATTATAAAATTAAATTTTTTAAGATGATGATTAATAAGATTTAATTTTAGATTAAATTTATATTCTTATGGACTATTAATTTTATCTTTATGAATTATAAGTTTTGTTATTTTAAATTTAAATAATGAAAAATTTTTAAATATATGTTTAATAATTTTAAATTTAATATTTTTTATTATAATTTTAAATTTTTTATCTATAAATTTATTAATTTTTTATTATTTTTTTGAAATTGGATTATTATTAATTTTTTATTTAATTTTAAATTGAAGATATGGTAAATTTAAAGTTTTAGCAGGTTATATATTAATATTTTATACTTTAATATTTTCTTTACCTATATTTATTATTATTGTTAATTTGAAAATAAGTTTGGGAATATTAAGATTTTTACAGTTAGAATTATTAAAAATTAATTTATTTAATTTTATAATAATATATTTATTAATAGGATTTTTAGTTAAAATTCCTATATTTATATTTCATGGATGATTACTTAAAGCTCATGTTGAAGCTCCTTTTTTTGGGTCAATAATTTTAGCTGCTATTATGTTAAAATTAGGAGGATATGGATTATTACGAATAATAATAATTTTTTATGAAATATTAATTAAGAATAATTATTTATTATTATCTTTTAATTTAATTGGAATTTTATTATTAAGATTAATATGTTTACGTCAAATTGATATAAAAGTTTTAATTGCAATATCTTCAATTGTTCATATAGGATTAATAATTTCTTCAATATTTACTTTAATAAAAATTAGATTTATTGGTGGATATTTAATAATGTTATCTCATGGTTTAAGATCTTCAGGAATATTTTTTTTAGTAAATGTAATTTATAAAGAAACTAAAAGACGGTTAATAATATTAAATAAAGGTATAATAATATATATACCTTCAATGTCAATAATGTGATTTTTAATATGTTCTTCTAATATAGCTGCTCCTATATCATTAAATTTAGTTAGAGAAATTTTTTTATTAATTAGGTTAATATTGTGAATTAAATATTTATTTATGTTATTAATATTTTATTGTTTATTTAGATTTATTTATTCTATTTATTTATTTAGATATATTCAACATGGATATTTGGAATCTTTAAATCATTTTTTTATAAATGGAAAATTAGTAATATTTATAAGGGTTTTAATTCATTGAATTCCTTTAAATTTTATAATTTTAAATTTAAATATAATTATTTAAATTTAAATAGTTTAATTTAAAATATTAGATTGTGGTTCTAAAGATGTTTGTAGACTTTAAATTATAATAATTATAATTATTTGTGCTTATTTTTTATTAATATTTTCAATTTTGAATTTATTTATTTGATTAATATTTATTATATATAATAAAATTTTAATTTTTGAATGGTTAATTTATAGAATAAATTCATTTAAATTTAATATATTTATTTATATTGATGATATTACTTTAATTTTTTTAATAATAGTTTCAATAATTTCAAGTATAATTATATTTTATAGATTAGAATATATAAATGTAGAAAAAATATTATTAAATCGTTTTTTATTTTTAGTAATAATATTTGTGGTTTCAATATTTTTAATAATTATAAGACCAAGAATTTTAAGAATTTTATTGGGGTGAGATGGGTTAGGTTTAATTTCTTATTGTTTAGTAATTTATTATCAGAATTTTAAAGCTTATAATGCTGGAATATTAACAGTAATTTTAAATCGTATTGGGGATGTGAGATTATTAATATTAATTTCTTTTAGATTTATAAATAATAGATTTAATATATTATTATATAAATTTAATAATTATATAATAATATTTTTAATTATTATAATTATAACTAAGAGTGCTCAAATGCCTTTTTCTAGATGATTACCTGCAGCAATAATGGCTCCTACACCTGTATCTTCATTAGTTCATTCTTCAACATTAGTTACAGCTGGAGTTTATATAATAATTCGATATTCGATATTAATTGATTTAAATTTTATATATTATTTACTTTTAATTTCAAGATTAACTTATATAATTTCTGGATTTATAGCTAATTTTGAAAATGATTTTAAAAAAATTATTGCTTTATCAACTTTAAGACAATTAGGATTAATAATAAGAATTTTATATTTTAATTTAAGGAATTTAGCTTTTTTACATTTAGTAATTCATGCTATATTTAAATCTTTAATATTTTTATGTGCTGGAAGTTATATTCATTATATAAATGGTAGTCAAGATTTACGAGATTATAGTGGGATAATATATTTATATCCTTTTAAAAGTATAATTTTTTTATTTTCAAGATTATGTTTATGTGGATTCCCTTTTTTGGCAGCTTTTTTTTCTAAAGATTTAATTATAGAAAATTTTTTTAATAATAAATGTAATTTATTTATTCTACTAAATTTATTTTTAGGGACAATTTTTTCAGTATCTTATTCAATTCGATTAATTTTAGTAATAATATTTAATTATTTTCCAAAATTTAATGTTATATTTATTAAGGAGAATATAAATATAAATTTATGTATAATTATTATAATATTACTAACAATTTTTTTTAGAAAAATTTATGTTAATATAAAATTTTTAAATTATAATTATGATTTACCTTATTTATTTAAGATTATAATTTTAAAATTGTGTTTTATTGGGGGATTTTTAGGGTATCAATTTTATAAGTTTATATCTTATAAAAATATAAAATTTTTAGGTATATTTATAGTAAATATATTTTTTTTAAACAAAGTTTATAAAATTATATATGTTAAATTTTTATTATTAATTTTAAATTATGAAATTTATTTTGATAAAAGTTTATATTTAATGTATAATAAAAAAATTTATTTATTTAATAATTTTTTTATTAATTTTGATATGAATGAATTTAAATTTTATAATTTTTTAATAATATGTTTTTTTTTAATTATATTAATATTAATTTTAATTTATTTAAATAGCTTATAAAGAGTATAATATTGAAAATATTAAGGAAAATTTTTTGATTTTTTAAATATTTATAAATAAATATTTTATTATTTTTATATTGAAAATATAATATTTTTTTTAAATTATATAAATAGAAATATAAGATTGAATTAATCTAAAAATCAGAGTTAGAAGCTCGATGAAATATACTTCATTAATTGGAATATAAAATTCAATAAAATTATTAACAATAATTTGCCTCTTTTTGGCTTCAATTAATAATATATATATATATAAAGTAAAATTTACATTTAATTTCGACTTAAATTTTAATCTTAATAGATTTATATATTATAAATATTTAAAATTTAAAATAATCAATTTAGATAACCTGAGATGTATTCAAACAATAAAGTTAAAATCAATATTAGTATAAATAATATGTAAATAATAAAGATTATTAAATTATTAAGATAAAAAATATAAAAGATTATAGGTAATAATAAGATAATTTCAATGTCAAAAATTAAAAATATTAATGAAATTATATAAAATGGTAAAGAAAAAGGAATTTTTGATTTTGATATTGAAGAAAATCCACATTCAAATGGGATATTTTTTATATATGATTTTATCTTTAATATTGATATAATTATATTTAAAATAATAATTATTAAACAAATAAAAAAAATTAAAAATATTTGGATTGTTAAATAAATAATATATATATATATATATATATTATTTAAAAAATAATTTTTTTAATTGGAAGTTAAATGTAATTAATATACTATATATATAATATATTCATCAATAAATAAAAATATATAAAAATAATCAAATTACATCTACAAAATGTCAATATCATAATGAAGCTTCAAAATTAAAATGATGAATTTTAGAAAAATGTAATTTATTTAATCGATATAAACATGTTAATAATATTGATGTTCCAATAATAATATGAAATCCATGAAATCCTGTAGATATAAAAAAAATTGATCCATAAATTCTATCATTAATAGTAAATGATGATTCATAATATTCAAATGCTTGTAAAATTGAAAAATAAATCCCTAAAATAATTGTTATTATTAATCTATTTTTAGTGTATAAAAAATTATTTATTAATATTCTATGGTGTCTTCATGTAATAGTTAAACCTGAAGAAATTAAAATAATTGAATTTAGTAAAGGAATATCATAAGGGTTAAAATATAAAATTATTTTAGGAGGTCAATTAGAATTAATTTCAATATCAGGAGAAATAGATCTATGAAAATATGTTCAGAAAAATGAAATAAAAAAAAATAATTCTGATATAATAAATAATAATATTCTAAATTTTATTAATTTAATAATTATAAATGTATGTATACCTTGAAAAGTTCTTTCTCGAATTACATCTCGTCATCATTGAAAAATACATAAAAGGATAGAAAATAATCTTAATATTGTGTAAAAAAGAAATTTTAAATTAATTCATAAAATTGTACTTAATAATAAATTTATTAATCTTAATGAAGTTAAAATAGGTCAAGGTCTTATAGTAACTAAATGAAAAGGATGATTTTGATAATTTGTCATTAATTTTTAGATTCAGAAAAATATAAAATTCTTAAAATTGAAAATACATAAGCTTGAATAAAAGATATTGAAATTTCTAAAATTAATAATAAATTTTGTGGGATTAATATAAAAGGTAATGTTAATAAAAAATTATTTATAAATGTACCTAATAAAATTAGTAATAAATGTCCTGCAATTAAATTAGCTGTTAATCGAATTGATAATGTTCATGGTCGAATTAGATTTCTAATTAATTCAATTAAAACTATAAAATGTATTAATATATAAGGAGTATTTAAAGGTACTAAATGAATTAAAAATTTTATGGGTATATTATAAATATTATAAATTATAAATCTTATTCATAATCTTAATGAAAGAGATAAATTAAAACATATATGTCTTGTTGATGTAAAGATATAAGGTATTAATCTAAATAAATTTAATAATATAATATAGATTATTAATCTTATAAATAATAAAATATTAGATTGATATTTATGAGATGAAATTAATTTAAATTCTTTATATAACAATTTTATTATTAAAATTCATAATATATTAATTCGATTAGGGATTAATCAATAAAAATAAGGTAAAAGAAATAATGGTATTATTATTATTAATCAATTTAATGAAAATAATTTTAAAGTTAAAGGGTTAAATCTTTCAAATAATCTAGTTATCATGTTCATTTTCAAATAAGATTTTTTTTATTATTTATATTAAAATTATTAGTTTCATTATTTTTTGTAATAAAATTAATAAATAATGGTGTTGAATTTAATAATATTATAATTATATATAAATTAAAAATTGTTGAAAAATAAATATATATTCATTTTATTGGTATTATTTGAGGAATTAAAGAATTTTCATTAGAAGTATTTGTTAGATACTATTATTGATTTAAAAGATCAATTCTTACAATTCAGACATCTAATGTAATATAATAAAAAATAATTTAAATAAATTAATTTTAGATTGACAATCTAATGTTATAAAATTAACTAATTCTTTTTAATTTTCTAAATTTTTAATTCAATTTAAAAAATATTTAAATGAAGTTCTTTCTAAAGTAATAGGTATAAATCTATGATATGACCCACAAATTTCTGAACATTGACCATAATAAATTCCTGGACGGTAACAAAATAGATTTATTTGATTAATTCGTCCAGGTAAAGCATCAATTTTAATCCCTAATGATGGGATTGTTCAAGAATGAATAACATCATCAGATGTTACAATCAATCGAATGGGGGTATTTATTGGGATAATTATTCGATTGTCTACATCTAATAGTCGAAATTGATTTAAATTTTCTAAAGAAGTTAATATGTATGAATCAAATTCTTTATTATTAAAATCTGGATATTCATAAGTTCAATATCATTGATGACCTTCAGCTTTAATTGTTAAAAATGGTATTAAAATTTCATCAATATAATATAAAATTTTTAAAGAAGGGAAACAAATTAATATTAAAATTAAAATTGGTATAATTGTTCATAAAATTTCAATTGTATGATTTTTTAATAAGAATCGGTTACAATAATTATTTATAATAATGTCTATAGAAATATATAAAGTAATTGTTGTAATTATTATTATAATAATAAAAGTTAAATTATGAAATGAAATTAAGTTATCAGTAAAAGGAGAATTTGAATCTTGAAATGTAATTATTTGTCAAGTTGCAATTTTTAATAAAAGTTAAAAACTTTATATATGAAATTTAAATTCATCGCACTAATCTGCCATATTAAAGTAATTATTTTAGTAATAATGGAGTTTCTGAATATGAATGATTTATTGGTGGGAAAGAATTTAATCATTCTATTGAACATTGATTATATTTAAATAAAATAAAACGTTTAGAAATTAATCTTTCAATAATAATATAAATTAATAAAATTAATCTATTAATTGATAAAATAGATCCTAAAGAAGAAATTAAATTTCAACAATAATAAGCATCTGGATAATCTGAATATCGACGAGGTATTCCTATTAATCCTAAAAAATGTTGGGGGAAAAAAGTTAAATTTACTCCTAAGAATATTGAAATAAATTGAGTTTTTAATCATTTTTGATTTAATATTAAACCTGTTATTAAAGGATATCAATAAATAAATCTTGAAATAATAGCAAATACTGCTCCTATTGATAATACATAATGAAAATGTCCAACAACATAATAAGTGTCATGTAAAATAATATCAATGGAAGAATTAGATAATATAATTCCTGTTAATCCACCAATAGTAAATAGAAAAATAAACCCTAATGTTCATAATACTGAGTTATTTAAGTTTAATTTTGATCCATGATAGGTAGCTAATCACCTAAAAACTTTAATTCCTGTTGGAATAGCAATAATTATAGTAGCTGAAGTAAAATAAGCTCGAGTATCTACATCTAATCCTACGGTAAATATATGATGAGCTCAAACAATGAATCCTAATAATCCAATTCCTATTATAGCATAAATTATTCCAATATTTCCAAAAACTTCTTTTTTCCCACTTTCATTAGAAATAATTTGTGAAATTAAACCAAATCCTGGTAAAATTAAAATATAAACTTCTGGGTGACCAAAAAATCAAAATAAATGTTGGTATAAAATAGGGTCTCCTCCTCCTATAGGGTCAAAGAATGATGTATTAAAATTTCGATCAAATAATAATATAGTAATTGCTCCTGCTAAAACTGGTAATGATAATAATAAAAGAATTGCAGTAATAAAAGTTGATCATGAAAATAAATTAATTTGGTCATAATTTAATGAAAAATTTTTTATTAATATAATTGTTACTATAAAATTTATAGCTCCTATAATTGAAGATATTCCTGATAAATGTAATGAAAAAATTACTAAATCTACAGAAGAACCTGAATGAAATATAGATAGAGAAAGGGGGGGGTATACTGTTCATCCTGTTCCAGCTGGATTATTAAATAATCTTCTAAATAATAAAAAAAATAATGAAGGGGGTAATAATCAAAATCTAATATTATTTATTCGTGGGAATCTTATATCAGGGGATCCGATTATTAAAGGGATTAATCAGTTTCCAAATCCTCCAATTATAAATGGTATAACTATAAAAAAAATTATTAAAAATGCATGACTTGTAACTAATATATTATAAATTTGATCATTATTAATTCATGAGCCTGGGGTTCTTAATTCTATTCGAATAATAAATCTTATTGATGAACCAATTATACCAGCTCATATAGCAAATATAATATATAATATTCCAATATCTTTGTGGTTAGTAGAAAAAAATCATTTTATTATTAAGATTTATATAAATAATATATTTTTAATTTTGAAGACTAATAGTTTTAATTAACTTAAAATCTTCTTAGTATTATGCCTGATAAAAGGGGTAAATTGTAAATTTATTAATGAAAATTTATTTTTCTAATACTAATTTCTATAGTTTAATTAAAATTTTAAATTGCAAATTTAATGATACTTTTATTAGTTAGAAATTATTATAATCAATTTAATATGAATTAAAATTATTAAATATTTAATAATTATTAAATATTTAATAATTATTATTAATTATAAATTATAATAAATTTATATTAATAATATTAAAACTTTAAATTATAAATTTAATAATTATATAATTTTTATAAATTATAAATTTAATTTAATATAATATTTAAAATAATTAATATCAATTGTAAATAAATTGGAGAGAAAATCTTATAATTAAAAATTATATTTAAAGTTTATTTACAAACTTTTTTTCAATATTAATATTTTTAAAATTAATATAGATTAAATATTAAGATTATAAATAAATTAGAAGAAATCATAAATATAATAATTAAAAAATTCATAGTTTTTATAAAAAACATCTTTTTTTTCTTAACTGGATTAAAAATTGAATTCTTGAAGAAATTAAAATAATTTCAAATTATAATAATTATTGCAAATGTTATAATAAAAATTATTAAATAAAAATTGATATATTGAAAAATAATTTCAAATGAAAACATTCATTTTAATAATATTGATAAAAAAGGAGGTAATCTTCTATAAATAAGAACAATTATCGAATAGATTAAATTAATTTTTTTAGATTGATAAATTGATTTAAGATTATTTTTATTGTTAATATTTATATATTCAAATATATAAATTAATATAAAAAATGTAATTATATAAATAATTGAATAAATTAAAAATAATTTTTTTCTTAAAAATATAATAATGATAAATATTCTTGTTTGATAAATTGAAGAACAAGCAATAATTTTTTTTATTGAATTTAAATTAATTGAAATTATTGAAGAAAATAATATATTACATATTAAAATAATTATAGTATATAAATTTAATTCAGTTAATTCTATTAAAAAGATAATAGGTAAAAATTTTATAAAAGTTGATATAACAAAAATTTCTCTTCATATTAATAATTCATAACAATTAATTATTCAAAATCTAAAAGGAAATAAACCAATTTTTACAAATATTCTTAATTGAATTAATAAATTAATTATAATTTTATTATCGAAATTATAATTATAAAATATAATAATAATAATAATTATAATGATTCTTCTAATTGACGAAATTCTATAATAATAAATTCTTATAATTTTATTCAAAGATTTTATGTTAATTAAACAAATAAACATGATTGTTGAAACTTCAATAATTAGTCATTTTAATATAATATTATTTAATGACTGAATAATAAAATAATTAAAAATAATGATCAATAAGCAAAGTATAATACAAATCTTATAATTTTTAAAAATTTATAATATCTTATAAAAGAAAATTTAACATTAAATGTTAATAATAAAAAATTTATATTATAATTTAATATTTATTATATTTGGGTGTATTAGCACATAAAATTTTGAATTTTATAGTATTAATTAAATTAATAAATATAAAAATTTAAGTAATAGTAAATAAATTTACATAAATATTTCATCAAAATATTCCTTTTATCAGGCATATTACTTATATAAAAGAAATAAAATTCTATATTTAGGGTATGAGCCTAATAGCTTAACTTAGCTTATTTATATAAAAATAAATAAATTAATATAAATTAAATAAAATAATATTATGTAATTATAATTTAGATATATTTTTAAGAATAACTTTTAATTGCAATTTAAATATTATTTAAATTTAACTAATATCCAATTTGATTATTTTTGTGTTTTTATGTAATAAAAATTGAATAAATTAATATTAGTATAAATTTTATATAATTATATATAGATATATAAATATTTAATATAATAATACATATATATTAATTTAAAATTAATAATTATTTATAAATATATCTTATAGCTTATAAATATATCTTTATCTATAGATCAAATAAATCTATAATATGTATTAAAATATAATTATATTATTCATCAAGTATGTATAAATGTATAAAATATTTATGGAATATGTAATCTATAAAATAAATTTATATTTATAAATATATAATATATTTATAAATATATATTGAATTTAATACATATATGTATATTATATTATATAATATAATATATTTATGTATATATAGATTATTGTTTTAAATATGAATATATAATTATATATAGATATATAAATATTTAATATAATAATATATATATATTAATTTAAAATTAATAATTATTTATAAATATATCTTATAGCTTATAAATATATCTTTATCTATAGATCAGATAAATCTATAATATGTATTAAAATATAATTATATTATTCATCAAGTATGTATAAATGTATAAAATATTTATGGAATATGTAATCTATAAAATAAATTTATATTTATAAATATATAATATATTTATAAATATATATTGAATTTAATACATATATGTATATTATATTATATAATATAATATATTTATGTATATATAGATTATTGTTTTAAATATGAATATATAATTATATATAGATATATAAATATTTAATATAATAATATATATATATTAATTTAAAATTAATAATTATTTATAAATATATCTTATAGCTTATAAATATATCTTTATCTATAGATCAGATAAATCTATAATATGTATTAAAATATAATTATATTATTCATCAAGTATGTATAAATGTATAAAATATTTATGGAATATGTAATCTATAAAATAAATTTATATTTATAAATATATAATATATTTATAAATATATATTGAATTTAATACATATATGTATATTATATTATATAATATAATATATTTATGTATATATAAATTATTGTTTTAAATATGAATATATAATTATATATAGATATATAAATATTTAATATAATAATATATATATATTAATTTAAAATTAATAATTATTTATAAATATATCTTATAGCTTATAAATATATCTTTATCTATAGATCAGATAAATCTATAATATGTATTAAAATATAATTATATTATTCATCAAGTATGTATAAATGTATAAAATATTTATGGAATATGTAATCTATAAAATAAATTTATATTTATAAATATATAATATATTTATAAATATATATTGAATTTAATACATATATGTATATTATATTATATAATATAATATATTTATGTATATATAGATTATTGTTTTAAATATGAATATATAATTATATATAGATATATAAATATTTAATATAATAATATATATATATTAATTTAAAATTAATAATTATTTATAAATATATCTTATAGCTTATAAATATATCTTTATCTATAGATCAGATAAATCTATAATATGTATTAAAATATAATTATATTATTCATCAAGTATGTATAAATGTATAAAATATTTATGGAATATGTAATCTATAAAATAAATTTATATTTATAAATATATAATATATTTATAAATATATATTGAATTTAATACATATATGTATATTATATTATATAATATAATATATTTATGTATATATAGATTATTGTTTTAAATATGAATATATAATTATATATAGATATATAAATATTTAATATAATAATATATATATATTAATTTAAAATTAATAATTATTTATAAATATATCTTATAGCTTATAAATATATCTTTATCTATAGATCAGATAAATCTATAATATGTATTAAAATATAATTATATTATTCATCAAGTATGTATAAATGTATAAAATATTTATGGAATATGTAATCTATAAAATAAATTTATATTTATAAATATATAATATATTTATAAATATATATTGAATTTAATACATATATATATATATATATATATATATATATATATATATATATATATATATTATATTATATAATATAATATATTTATGTATATATAGATTATTGTTTTAAATATGAATATATAATTATATATAGATATATAAATATTTAATATAATAATATATATATATTAATTTAAAATTAATAATTATTTATAAATATATCTTATAGCTTATAAATATATCTTTATCTATAGATCAAATAAATCTATAATATGTATTAAAATATAATTATATTATTCATCAAGTATATATAAATGTATAAAATATTTATGGAATATGTAATCTATAAAATAAATTTATATTTATAAATATATAATATATTTATAAATATATATTGAATTTAATACATATATGTATATTATATTATATAATATAATATATTTATGTATATATAGATTATTGTTTTAAATATGAATATATAATTATATATAGATATATAAATATTTAATATAATAATATATATATATATTAATTTAAAATTAATAATTATTTATAAATATATCCTATAGCTTATAAATATATCTTTATCTATAGATCAAATAAATCTATAATATGTATTAAAATATAATTATATTATTCATCAAGTATATATAAATGTATAAAATATTTATGGAATATGTAATCTATAAAATAAATTTATATTTATAAATATATAATATATTTATAAATATATATTGAATTTAATACATATATGTATATTATATTATATAATATAATATATTTATGTATATATAGATTATTGTTTTAAATATGAATATATAATTATATATAGATATATAAATATTTAATATAATAATATATATATATTAATTTAAAATTAATAATTATTTATAAATATATCTTATAGCTTATAAATATATCTTTATCTATAGATCAAATAAATCTATAATATGTATTAAAATATAATTATATTATTCATCAAGTATGTATAAATGTATAAAATATTTATGGAATATGTAATCTATAAAATAAATTTATATTTATAAATATATAATATATTTATAAATATATATTGAATTTAATACATATATGTATATTATATTATATAATATAATATATTTATGTATATATAGATTATTGTTTTAAATATGAATATATAATTATATATAGATATATAAATATTTAATATAATAATATATATATATTAATTTAAAATTAATAATTATTTATAAATATATCTTATAGCTTATAAATATATCTTTATCTATAGATCAGATAAATCTATAATATGTATTAAAATATAATTATATTATTCATCAAGTATATATAAATGTATAAAATATTTATGGAATATGTAATCTATAAAATAAATTTATATTTATAAATATATAATATATTTATAAATATATATTGAATTTAATACATATATGTATATTATATTATATAATATAATATATTTATGTATATATAGATTATTGTTTTAAATATGAATATATAATTATATATAGATATATAAATATTTAATATAATAATATATATATATTAATTTAAAATTAATAATTATTTATAAATATATCTTATAGCTTATAAATATATCTTTATCTATAGATCAAATAAATCTATAATATGTATTAAAATATAATTATATTATTCATCAAGTATGTATAAATGTATAAAATATTTATGGAATATGTAATCTATAAAATAAATTTATATTTATAAATATATAATATATTTATAAATATATATTGAATTTAATACATATATGTATATTATATTATATAATATAATATATTTATGTATATATAAATTATTGTTTTAAATATGAATATATAATTATATATAGATATATAAATATTTAATATAATAATATATATATATTAATTTAAAATTAATAATTATTTATAAATATATCCTATAGCTTATAAATATATCTTTATCTATAGATCAAATAAATCTATAATATGTATTAAAATATAATTATATTATTCATCAAGTATGTATAAATGTATAAAATATTTATGGAATATGTAATCTATAAAATAAATTTATATTTATAAATATATAATATATTTATAAATATATATTGAATTTAATACATATATGTATATTATATTATATAATATAATATATTTATGTATATATAAATTATTGTTTTAAATATGAATATATAATTATATATAGATATATAAATATTTAATATAATAATATATATATATTAATTTAAAATTAATAATTATTTATAAATATATCCTATAGCTTATAAATATATCTTTATCTATAGATCAAATAAATCTATAATATGTATTAAAATATAATTATATTATTCATCAAGTATGTATAAATGTATAAAATATTTATGGAATATGTAATCTATAAAATAAATTTATATTTATAAATATATAATATATTTATAAATATATATTGAATTTAATACATATATGTATATTATATTATATAATATAATATATTTATGTATATATAGATTATTGTTTTAAATATGAATATATAATTATATATAGATATATAAATATTTAATATAATAATATATATATATTAATTTAAAATTAATAATTATTTATAAATATATCTTATAGCTTATAAATATATCTTTATCTATAGATCAGATAAATCTATAATATGTATTAAAATATAATTATATTATTCATCAAGTATATATAAATGTATAAAATATTTATGGAATATGTAATCTATAAAATAAATTTATATTTATAAATATATAATATATTTATAAATATATATTGAATTTAATACATATATGTATATTATATTATATAATATAATATATTTATGTATATATAGATTATTGTTTTAAATATGAATATATAATTATATATAGATATATAAATATTTAATATAATAATATATATATATTAATTTAAAATTAATAATTATTTATAAATATATCTTATAGCTTATAAATATATCTTTATCTATAGATCAAATAAATCTATAATATGTATTAAAATATAATTATATTATTCATCAAGTATATATAAATGTATAAAATATTTATGGAATATGTAATCTATAAAATAAATTTATATTTATAAATATATAATATATTTATAAATATATATTGAATTTAATACATATATGTATATTATATTATATAATATAATATATTTATGTATATATAGATTATTGTTTTAAATATGAATATATAATTATATATAGATATATAAATATTTAATATAATAATATATATATATTAATTTAAAATTAATAATTATTTATAAATATATCTTATAGCTTATAAATATATCTTTATCTATAGATCAAATAAATCTATAATATGTATTAAAATATAATTATATTATTCATCAAGTATATATAAATGTATAAAATATTTATGGAATATGTAATCTATAAAATAAATTTATATTTATAAATATATAATATATTTATAAATATATATTGAATTTAATACATATATGTATATTATATTATATAATATAATATATTTATGTATATATAGATTATTGTTTTAAATATGAATATATAATTATATATAGATATATAAATATTTAATATAATAATATATATATAT
>JALHAQ010000148.1:0-25372 GCA_023838395.1 Holcopasites calliopsidis | reverse complement strand
GGCCGTCCAGTACATACATCCGTGCGCCTAGTACATACATACGGCTGTCCAGTATATGACAGCGTGCGTCGATTACATAACGACACCCCTCTAGTACATGGAACAACGCGCCAAATACATACATACGCCCGCCCGGGACATAGCATCGCGCGTCATGTACACAGAAATGCGCGTTCTGTACATACGTACGCCCGTCCAGTACATACATCCGTGCGCCTAGTACATACATACGGCTGTACAGTATATGACAGCGTGCGTCGATTACATAACGACACCCCTCTAGTACATGGAACAACGCGCCAAATACATACATACGGCCGTCCGGGACATAGCATCGCGCGTCATGTACATAGCAATGCGCGTTCTGTACATACATACGCCCGTCCAGTACATACATCCGGGCGCCTAGTACATACATACGCCCCGTCAGGTATATAGAATCTCGCGTCATGCACATAGAAATGCGCGTTCTGTACATACATACGCTCGTCCAGTACATACATCCGGGCGCCTAGTACATACATACGCCCGTCAGGTATATAGAATCGCGCGTCATGCACATAGAAATGCGCGTTCTGTACATACATACGCCCGTCCAGTACATACATCCGGGCGCCTAGTACATACATACTTCCGTCAGGTATATAGAATCGCGCGTCATGTACACAGAAATGCGCGTTCTGTACATACGTACGGCCGTCCAGTACATACATCCGGGCGCCTAGTACATACATACGCCTGTCCAGTATATGACAGCGCGCGTCGATTACATAACGACACCCCTCTAGTACATGGAACAACGCGCCAAATACATACATACGCCCGCCCGGGACATAGCATCGCGCGTCATGTATACAGAAATGCGCGTTCTGTACATACGTACGCCCGTCCAGTACATACATCCGTGCGCCTAGTACATACATACGGCTGTCCAGTATATGACAGCGTGCGTCGATTACATAACGACACCCCTCTAGTACATGGAACAACGCGCCAAATACATACATACGGCCGTCCGGGACATAGCATCGCGCGTCATGTACATAGCAATGCGCGTTCTGTACATACATACGCCCGTCCAGTACATGCATCCGGGCGTCTAATACATACATAGGCCTGTCCAGTATATGACAGCGTGCGTCGATTACATAACGACACCCCTCTAGAACATGAAACAACGCGCCAAATTCATACATACGTCCGTCAGATATATAGAATCGCGCGTCATGTACACAGAAATGCGCGTTCTGTACATACGTACGGCCGTCCAGTACATGCATCCGGGCGCCTGGTACATACATACGCCCGTCGAGTACATGGAAGCGTGCGTCGATTACATAACGACACCCCTCTAGTACATGGAACAACGCGCCAAATACATACATACGTCCGTCATGTATATAGATTCGGGCGTCATGCACATAGAAATGCACGTTCTGTACATACATACGCCAGTCCAGTACATACATCCGGGCGCCTAGTACATACATACGCCCGTCAGGTATATAGAATCGCGCGCCATGCACATAGAAATGCGCGTTCTGTACATACATACGCCCGTCCAGTACATACATCCGGGCGCCTAGTACATACATACGCCCGTCAGGTATATAGAATCGCGCGTCATGCACATAGAAATGCGCGTTCTGTACATACATACGCCCGTCCAGTACATACATCCGGGCGCCTAGTACATACATACGCCCGTCAGGTATATAGAATCGCGCGTCATGCACATAGAAATGCGCGTTCTGTACATACATACGCCCGTCCAGTACATACATCCGGGCGCCTAGTACATACATACGCCCGTCAGGTATATAGAATCGCGCGTCATGCACATAGAAATGCGCGTTCTGTACATACATACGCTCGTCCAGTACATACATCCGGGCGCCTAGTACATACATACGCCCGTCAGGTATATAGAATCGCGCGTCATGCACATAGAAATGCGCGTTCTGTACATACATACGCCCGTCCAGTACATACATCCGGGCGCCTAGTACATACATACGCCCGTCAGGTATATAGAATCTCGCGTCATGCACATAGAAATGCGCGTTCTGTACATACATACGCTCGTCCAGTACATACATCCGGGCGCCTAGTACATACATACGCCCGTCAGGTATATAGAATCGCGCGTCATGCACATAGAAATGCGCGTTCTGTACATACATACGCCCGTCCAGTACATACATCCGGGCTCCTAGTACATACATACTTCCGGCAGGTATATAGAATCGCGCGTCATGTACACAGAAATGCGCGTTCTGTACATACGTACGGCCGTCCAGTACATACATCCGGGCGCCTAGTACATACATACGCCTGTCCAGTATATGACAGCGCGCGTCGATTACATAACGACACCCCTCTAGTACATGGAACAACGCGCCAAATACATACATACGCCCGCCCGGGACATAGCATCGCGCGTCATGTACACAGAAATGCTCGTTCTGTACATACGTACGCCCGTCCAGTACATACATCCGTGCGCCTAGTACATACATACGGCTGTCCAGTGTATGACAGCGTGCGTCGATTACATAACGACACCCCTCTAGTACATGGAACAACGCGCCAAATACATACATACGGCCGTCCGGAACATAGCATCGCGCGTCATGTACATAGCAATGCGCGTTCTGTACATACATACGCCCGTCCAGTACATGCATCCGGGCGCCTGGTACATACATACGCCCGTCGAGTACATGGAAGCGTGCGTCGATTACATAACGACACCCCTCTAGTACATGGAACAACGCGCCAAATACATACATACGTCCGTCATGTATATAGAATCGGGCGTCATGCACATAGAAATGCACGTTCTGTACATACATACGCCCGTCCAGTACATACATCCGGGCGCCTAGTACATACATACGCCCGTCAGGTATATAGAATCGCGCGTCATGCACATAGAAATGCGCGTTCTGTACATACATACGCCCGTCCAGTACATACATCCGGGCGCCTAGTACATACATACGCCCGTCAGGTATATAGAATCGCGCGTCATGCACATAGAAATGCGCGTTCTGTACATACATACGCCCGTCCAGTACATACATCCGGGCGCCTAGTACATACATACGCCCGTCAGGTATATAGAATCGCGCGTCATGCACATAGAAATGCGCGTTCTGTACATACATACGCCCGTCCAGTACATACATCCGGGCGCCTAGTACATACATACGCCCGTCAGGTATATAGAATCTCGCGTCATGCACATAGAAATGCGCGTTCTGTACATACATACGCTCGTCCAGTAAATACATCCGGGCGCCTAGTACATACATACGCCCGTCAGGTATATAGAATCGCGCGTCATGCACATAGAAATGCGCGTTCTGTACATACATACGCCCGTCCAGTACATACATCCGGGCTCCTAGTACATACATACTTCCGTCAGGTATATAGAATCGCGCGTCATGTACACAGAAATGCGCGTTCTGTACATACGTACGGCCGTCCAGTACATACATCCGGGCGCCTAGTACATACATACGCCTGTCCAGTATATGACAGCGCGCGTCGATTACATAACGACACCCCTCTAGTACATGGAACAACGCGCCAAATACATACATACGCCCGCCCGGGACATAGCATCGCGCGTCATGTACACAGAAATGCGCGTTCTGTACATACGTACGCCCGTCCAGTACATACATCCGTGCGCCTAGTACATACATACGGCTGTCCAGTATATGACAGCGTGCGTCGATTACATAACGACACCCCTCTAGTACATGGAACAACGCGCCAAATACATACATACGGCCGTCCGGGACATAGCATCGCGCGTCAAGTACATAGCAATGCGCGTTCTGTACATACATACGCCCGTCCAGTACATGCATCCGGGCGTCTAATACATACATAGGCCTGTCCAGTATATGACAGCGTTCGTCGATTACATAACGACACCCCTCTAGAACATGAAACAACGCGCCAAATTCATACATACGTCCGTCAGATATATAGAATCGCGCGTCATGTACACAGAAATGCGCGTTCTGTACATACGTCCGGCCGTCCAGTACATGCATCCGGGCGCCTGGTACATACATACGCCCGTCGAGTACATGGAAGCGTGCGTCGATTACATAACGACACCCCTCTAGTACATGGAACAACGCGCCAAATACATACATACGTCCGTCATGTATATAGAATCGGGCGTCATGCACATAGAAATGCACGTTCTGTACATACATACGCCCGTCCAGTACATACATCCGGGCGCCTAGTACATACATACGCCCGTCAGGTATATAGAATCGCGCGTCATGCACATAGAAATGCGCGTTCTGTACATACATACGCCCGTCCAGTACATACATCCGGGCGCCTAGTACATACATACTTCCGTCAGGTATATAGAATCGCGCGTCATGTACACAGAAATGCCCGTTCTGTACATACGTACGGCCGTCCAGTACATACATCCGGGCGCCTAGTACATACATACGCCCGTCAGGTATATAGAATCGCGCGTCATGCACATAGAAATGCGCGTTCTGTACATACATACGCCCGTCCAGTACATACATCCGGGTGCCTAGTACATACATACGCCCGTCAGGTATATAGAATCGCGCGTCATGCACATAGAAATGCGCGTTCTGTACACACATACGCCCGTCCAGTACATACATCCGGGCGCCTAGTACATACATACGCCCGTCAGGTATATAGAATCGCGCGTCATGCACATAGAAATGCGCGTTCTGTACATACATACGCCCGTCCAGTACATACATCCGGGCGCCTAGTAAATACATACGCCCGTCAGGTATATAGAATCGCGCGTCATGCACATAGAAATGCGCGTTCTGTACATACATACGCTCGTCCAGTACATACATCCGGGAGCCTAGTACATACATACGCCCGTCAGGTATATAGAATCGCGCGTCATGTACACAGATATTCGCGTTCTGTACATACATACGCCCGTCCAGTACATACATCCGGGCGCCTAGTACATACATACGTCCGTCATGTATATAGAATCGGGCGTCATGCACATAGAAATGCACGTTCTGTACATACATACGCCTGTCCAGTACATACACCCGGGCGCCTAGTACATACATACGCCCGTCAGGTATATAGAATCGCGCGTCATGCACATAGAAATGCGCGTTCTGTACATACATACGCCCGTCCAGTACATACATCCGGGCGCCTAGTACATACATACGCCCGTCAGGTATATAGAATCTCGCGTCATGCACATAGAAATGCGCGTTCTGTACATACATACGCTCGTCCAGTACATACATCCGGGCGCCTAGTACATACATACGCCCGTCAGGTATATAGAATCGCGCGTCATGCACATAGAAATGCGCGTTCTGTACATACATACGCCCGTCCAGTACATACATCCGGGCGCCTAGTACATACATACTTCCGTCAGGTATATAGAATCGCGCGTCATGTACACAGAAATGCGCGTTCTGTACATACGTACGGCCGTCCAGTACATACATCCGGGCGCCTAGTACATACATACGCCTGTCCAGTATATGACAGCGCGCGTCGATTACATAACGACACCCCTCTAGTACATGGAACAACGCGCCAAATACATACATACGCCCGCCCGGGACATAGCATCGCGCGTCATGTACACAGAAATGCGCGTTCTGTACATACGTACGCCCGTCCAGTACATACATCCGTGCGCCTAGTACATACATACGGCTGTCCAGTATATGACAGCGTGCGTCGATTACATAACGACACCCCTCTAGTACATGGAACAACGCGCCAAATACATACATACGCCCGCCCGGGACATAGCATCGCGCGTCATGTACACAGAAATGCGCGTTCTGTACATACGTACGCCCGTCCAGTACATACATCCGTGCGCCTAGTACATACATACGGCTGTCCAGTATATGACAGCGTGCGTCGATTACATAACGACACCCCTCTAGTACATGGAACAACGCGCCAAATACATACATACGGCCGTCCGGGACATAGCATCGCGCGTCAAGTACATAGCAATGCGCGTTCTGTACATACGTACGGCCGTCCAGTACATGCATCCGGGCGCCTGGTACATACATACGCCCGTCGAGTACATGGAAGCGTGCGTCGATTACATAACGACACCCCTCTAGTACATGGAACAACGCGCCAAATACATACATACGTCCGTCATGTATATAGAATCGGGCGTCATGCACATAGAAATGCACGTTCTGTACATACATACGCCCGTCCACTACATACATCCGGGCGCCTAGTACATACATACGCCCGTCAGGTATATAGAATCGCGCGTCATGCACATAGAAATGCGCGTTCTGTACATACATACGCCCGTCCAGTACATACATCCGGGCGCCTAGTACATACATACGCCCGTCAGGTATATAGAATCGCGCGTCATGCACATAGAAATGCGCGTTCTGTACATACATACGCCCGTCCAGTACATACATCCGGGCGCCTAGTACATACATACGCCCGTCAGGTATATAGAATCGCGCGTCATGCACATAGAAATGCGCGTTCTGTACAAACATACGCCCGTCCAGTACATACATCCGGGCGCCTAGTACATACATACGCCCGTCAGGTATATAGAATCGCGCGTCATGCACATAGAAATGCGCGTTCTGTACATACATACGCTCGTCCAGTACATACATCCGGGCGCCTAGTACATACATACGCCCGTCAGGTATATAGAATCGCGCGTCATGTACACAGATATTCGCGTTCTGTACATACGTACGGCCGTCCAGTACATACATCCGGGCGCCTAGTACATACATACGTCCGTCATGTATATAGAATCGGGCGTCATGCACATAGAAATGCACGTTCTGTACATACATACGCCTGTCCAGTACATACATCCGGGCGCCTAGTACATACATACGCCCGTCAGGTATATAGAATCGCGCGTCATGCACATAGAAATGCGCGTTCTGTACATACATACGCCCGTCGAGTACATACATCCGGGCGCCTAGTACATACATACGCCCGTCAGGTATATAGAATCTCGCGTCATGCACATAGAAATGCGCGTTCTGTACATACATACGCTCGTCCAGTACATACATCCGGGCGCCTAGTACATACATACGCCCGTCAGGTATATAGAATCGCGCGTCATGCACATAGAAATGCGCGTTCTGTACATACATACGCCCGTCCAGTACATACATCCGGGCGCCTAGTACATACATACTTCCGTCAGGTATATAGAATCGCGCGTCATGTACACAGAAATGCGCGTTCTGTACATACGTACGGCCGTCCAGTACATACATCCGGGCGCCTAGTACATACATACGCCTGTCCAGTATATGACAGCGCGCGTCGATTACATAACGACACCCCTGTAGTACATGGAACAACGCGCCAAATACATACATACGCCCGCCCGGGACATAGCATCGCGCGTCATGTACACAGAAATGCGCGTTCTGTACATACGTACGCCCGTCCAGTACATACATCCGTGCGCCTAGTACATACATACGGCTGTCCAGTATATGACAGCGTGCGTCGATTACATAACGACACCCCTCTAGTACATGGAACAACGCGCCAAATACATACATACGGCCGTCCGGGACATAGCATCGCGCGTCATGTACATAGCAATGCGCGTTCTGTACATACATACGCCCGTCCAGTACATGCATCCGGGCGTCTAATACATACATAGGCCTGTCCAGTATATGACAGCGTGCGTCGATTACATAACGACACCCCTCTAGAACATGAAACAACGCGCCGAAATTCATACATACGTCCGTCAGATATATAGAATCGCGCGTCATGTACACAGAAATGCGCGTTCTGTACATACGTACGGCCGTCCAGTACATGCATCCGGGCGCCTGGTACATACATACGCCCGTCGAGTACATGGAAGCGTGCGTCGATTACATAACGACACCCCTCTAGTACATGGAACAACGCGCCAAATACATACATACGTCCGTCATGTATATAGAATCGGGCGTCATGCACATAGAAATGCACGTTCTGTACATACATACGCCCGTCCAGTACATACATCCGGGCGCCTAGTACATACATACGCCCGTCAGGTATATAGAATCGCGCGTCATGCACATAGAAATGCGCGTTCTGTACATACATACGCCCGTCCAGTACATACATCCGGGCGCCTAGTACATACATACGCCCGTCAGGTATATAGAATCGCGCGTCATGCACATAGAAATGCGCGTTCTGTACATACATACGCCCGTCCAGTACATACATCCGGGCGCCTAGTACATACATACGCCCGTCAGGTATATAGAATCGCGCGTCATGCACATAGAAATGCGCGTTCTGTACATACATACGCCTGTCCAGTACATACATCCGGGCGCCTAGTACATACATACGCCCGTCAGGTATATAGAATCGCGCGTCATGGACACAGATATTCGCGTTCTGTACATACGTACGGCCGTCCAGTACATACATCCGGGCGCCTAGTACATACATACGCCCGTCAGGTATATAGAATCGCGCGTCATGCACATAGAAATGCGCGTTCTGTACATACATACGCCCGTCCAGTACATACATCCGGGCGCCTAGTACATACATACGCCCGTCAGGTATATAGAATCGCGCGTCATGCACATAGAAATGCGCGTTCTGTACATACATACGCCCGTCGAGTACATACATCCGGGCGCCTAGTACATACATACGCCCGTCAGGTATATAGAATCTCGCGTCATGCACATAGAAATGCGCGTTCTGTACATACATACGCTCGTCCAGTACATACATCCGGGCGCCTAGTACATACATACGCCCGTCAGGTATATAGAATCGCGCGTCATGCACATAGAAATGCGCGTTCTGTACATACATACGCCCGTCCAGTACATACATCCGGGCGCCTAGTACATACATACTTCCGTCAGGTATATAGAATCGCGCGTCATGTACACAGAAATGCGCGTTCTGTACATACGTACGGCCGTCCAGTACATACATCCGGGCGCCTAGTACATACATACGCCTGTCCAGTATATGACAGCGCGCGTCGATTACATAACGACACCCCTGTAGTACATGGAACAACGCGCCAAATACATACATACGCCCGCCCGGGACATAGCATCGCGCGTCATGTACACAGAAATGCGCGTTCTGTACATACGTACGCCCGTCCAGTACATACATCCGTGCGCCTAGTACATACATACGGCTGTCCAGTATATGACAGCGTGCGTCGATTACATAACGACACCCCTCTAGTACATGGAACAACGCGCCAAATACATACATACGGCCGTCCGGGACATAGCATCGCGCGTCATGTACATAGCAATGCGCGTTCTGTACATACATACGCCCGTCCAGTACATGCATCCGGGCGTCTAATACATACATAGGCCTGTCCAGTATATGACAGCGTGCGTCGATTACATAACGACACCCCTCTAGAACATGAAACAACGCGCCGAAATTCATACATACGTCCGTCAGATATATAGAATCGCGCGTCATGTACACAGAAATGCGCGTTCTGTACATACGTACGGCCGTCCAGTACATGCATCCGGGCGCCTGGTACATACATACGCCCGTCGAGTACATGGAAGCGTGCGTCGATTACATAACGACACCCCTCTAGTACATGGAACAACGCGCCAAATACATACATACGTCCGTCATGTATATAGAACCGGGCGTCATGCACATAGAAATGCACGTTCTGTACATACATACGCCCGTCCAGTACATACATCCGGGCGCCTAGTACATACATACGCCCGTCAGGTATATAGAATCGCGCGTCATGCACATAGAAATGCGCGTTCTGTACATACATACGCCCGTCCAGTACATACATCCGGGCGCCTAGTACATACATACGCCCGTCAGGTATATAGAATCGCGCGTCATGGACACAGATATTCGCGTTCTGTACATACGTACGGCCGTCCAGTACATACATCCGGGCGCCTAGTACATACATACGCCCGTCAGGTATATAGAATCTCGCGTCATGCACATAGAAATGCGCGTTCTGTACATACATACGCTCGTCCAGTACATACATCCGGACGCCTAGTACATACATACGCCCGTCAGGTATATAGAATCGCGCGTCATGCACATAGAAATGCGCGTTCTGTACATACATACGCCCGTCCAGTACATACATCCGGGCGCCTAGTACATACATACTTCCGTCAGGTATATAGAATCGCGCGTCATGTACACAGAAATGCGCGTTCTGTACATACGTACGGCCGTCCAGTACATACATCCGGGCGCCTAGTACATACATACTTCCGTCAGGTATATAGAATCGCGCGTCATGTACACAGAAATGCGCGTTCTGTACATACGTACGGCCGTCCAGTACATGCATCCGGGCGCCTGGTACATACATACGCCCGTCGAGTACATGGAAGCGTGCGTCGATTACATAACGACACCCCTCTAGTACATGGAACAACGCGCCAAATACATACATACGTCCGTCATGTATATAGAATCGGGCGTCATGCACATAGAAATGCACGTTCTGTACATACATACGCCCGTCCAGTACATACATCCGGGCGCCTAGTACATACATACGTCCGTCATGTATATAGAATCGGGCGTCATGCACATAGAAATGCACGTTCTGTACATACATACGCCTGTCCAGTACATACATCCGGGCGCCTAGTACATACATACGCCCGTCAGGTATATAGAATCGCGCGTCATGCACATAGAAATGCGCGTTCTGTACATACATACGCCCGTCCAGTACATACATCCGGGCGCCTAGTACATACATACGCCCGTCAGGTATATAGAATCTCGCGTCATGCACATAGAAATGCGCGTTCTGTACATACATACGCTCGTCCAGTACATACATCCGGGCGCCTAGTACATACATACGCCCGTCAGGTATATAGAATCGCGCGTCATGCACATAGAAATGCGCGTTCTGTACATACATACGCCCGTCCAGTACATACATCCGGGCGCCTAGTACATACATACTTCCGTCAGGTATATAGAATCGCGCGTCATGTACACAGAAATGCGCGTTCTGTACATACGTACGGCCGTCCAGTACATACATCCGGGCGCCTAGTACATACATACGCCTGTCCAGTATACGACAGCGCGCGTCGATTACATAACGACACCCCTGTAGTACATGGAACAACGCGCCAAATACATACATACGCCCGCCCGGGACATAGCATCGCGCGTCATGTACACAGAAATGCGCGTTCTGTACATACGTACGCCCGTCCAGTACATACATCCGTGCGCCTAGTACATACATACGGCTGTACAGTATATGACAGCGTGCGTCGATTACATAACGACACCCCTCTAGTACATGGAACAACGCGCCAAATACATACATACGGCCGTCCGGGACATAGCATCGCGCGTCATGTACATAGCAATGCGCGTTCTGTACATACATACGCCCGTCCAGTACATACATCCGGGCGCCTAGTACATACATACGCCCGTCAGGTATATAGAATCTCGCGTCATGCACATAGAAATGCGCGTTCTGTACATACATACGCTCGTCCAGTACATACATCCGAGCGCCTAGTACATACATACGCCCGTCAGGTATATAGAATCGCGCGTCATGCACATAGAAATGCGCGTTCTGTACATACATACGCCCGTCCAGTACATACATCCGGGCGCCTGGTACATACATACTTCCGTCAGGTATATAGAATCGCGCGTCATGTACACAGAAATGCGCGTTCTGTACATACGTACGGCCGTCCAGTACATACATCCGGGCGCCTAGTACATACATACGCCTGTCCAGTATATGACAGCGCGCGTCGATTACATAACGACACCCCTCTAGTACATGGAACAACGCGCCAAATACATACATACGCCCGCCCGGGACATAGCATCGCGCGTCATGTACACAGAAATTCGCGTTCTGTACATACATACGCCCGTCCAGTACATACATCCGTGCGCCTAGTACATACATACGGCTGTCCAGTATATGACAGCGTGCGTCGATTACATAACGACACCCCTCTAGTACATGGAACAACGCGCCAAATACATACATACGGCCGTCCGGGACATAGCATCGCGCGTCATGTACATAGCAATGCGCGTTCTGTACATACATACGCCCGTCCAGTACATACATCCGGGCGCCTAGTACATACATACGCCCGTCAGGTATATAGAATCTCGCGTCATGCACATAGAAATGCGCGTTCTGTACATACATACGCTCGTCCAGTACATACATCCGAGCGCCTAGTACATACATACGCCCGTCAGGTATATAGAATCGCGCGTCATGCACATAGAAATGCGCGTTCTGTACATACATACGCCCGTCCAGTACATACATCCGGGCGCCTAGTACATACATACTTCCGTCAGGTATATAGAATCGCGCGTCATGTACACAGAAATGCGCGTTCTGTACATACGTACGGCCGTCCAGTACATACATCCGGGCGCCTAGTACATACATACGCCCGTCAGGTATATAGAATCGGGCGTCATGCACATAGAAATGCACGTTCTGTACATACATACGCCCGTCCACTACATACATCCGGGCTCCTAGTACATACATACTTCCGGCAGGTATATAGAATCGCGCGTCATGTACACAGAAATGCGCGTTCTGTACATACGTACGGCCGTCCAGTACATACATCCGGGCGCCTAGAACATACATACGCCTGTCCAGTATACGACAGCGCGCGTCGATTACATAACGACACCCCTGTAGTACATGGAACAACGCGCCAAATACATACATACGCCCGCCCGGGACATAGCATCGCGCGTCATGTACACAGAAATGCGCGTTCTGTACATACGTACGCCCGTCCAGTACATACATCCGTGCGCCTAGTACATACATACGGCTGTCCAGTATATGACAGCGTGCGTCGATTACATAACGACACCCCTCTAGTACATGGAACAACGCGCCAAATACATACATACGGCCGTCCGGGACATAGCATCGCGCGTCATGTACATAGCAATGCGCGTTCTGTACATACATACGCCCGTCCAGTACATGCATCCGGGCGTCTAATACATACATAGGCCTGTCCAGTATATGACAGCGTGCGTCGATTACATAACGACACCCCTCTAGAACATGAAACAACGCGCCGAAATTCATACATACGTCCGTCAGATATATAGAATCGCGCGTCATGTACACAGAAATGCGCGTTCTGTACATACGTACGGCCGTCCAGTACATGCATCCGGGCGCCTGGTACATACATACGCCCGTCGAGTACATGGAAGCGTGCGTCGATTACATAACGACACCCCTCTAGTACATGGAACAACGCGCCAAATACATACATACGTCCGTCATGTATATAGAATCGGGCGTCATGCACATAGAAATGCACGTTCTGTACATACATACGCCCGTCCAGTACATACATCCGGGCGCCTAGTACATACATACGCCCGTCAGGTATATAGAATCGCGCGTCATGCACATAGAAATGCGCGTTCTGTACATACATACGCCCGTCCAGTACATACATCCGGGCGCCTAGTACATACATACGCCCGTCAGGTATATAGAATCGCGCGTCATGGACACAGATATTCGCGTTCTGTACATACGTACGGCCGTCCAGTACATACATCCGGGCGCCTAGTACATACATACGTCCGTCATGTATATAGAATCGGGCGTCATGCACATAGAAATGCACGTTCTGTACATACATACGCCTGTCCAGTACATACATCCGGGCGCCTAGTACATACATACGCCCGTCAGGTATATAGAATCGCGCGTCATGCACATAGAAATGCGCGTTCTGTACATACATACGCCCGTCCAGTACATACATCCGGGCGCCTAGTACATACATACGCCCGTCAGGTATATAGAATCTCGCGTTATGCACATAGAAATGCGCGTTCTGTACATACATACGCTCGTCCAGTACATACATCCGGGCGCCTAGTACATACATACGCCCGTCAGGTATATAGAATCGCGCGTCATGCACATAGAAATGCGCGTTCTGTACATACATACGCCCGTCCAGTACATACATCCGGGCGCCTAGTACATACATACTTCCGTCAGGTATATAGAATCGCGCGTCATGTACACAGAAATGCGCGTTCTGTACATACGTACGGCCGTCCAGTACATACATCCGGGCGCCTAGTACATACATACGCCTGTCCAGTATACGACAGCGCGCGTCGATTACATAACGACACCCCTGTAGTACATGGAACAACGCGCCAAATACATACATACGCCCGCCCGGGACATAGCATCGCGCGTCATGTACACAGAAATGCGCGTTCTGTACATACGTACGCCCGTCCAGTACATACATCCGTGCGCCTAGTACATACATACGGCTGTACAGTATATGACAGCGTGCGTCGATTACATAACGACACCCCTCTAGTACATGGAACAACGCGCCAAATACATACATACGGCCGTCCGGGACATAGCATCGCGCGTCATGTACATAGCAATGCGCGTTCTGTACATACATACGCCCGTCCAGTACATACATCCGGGCGCCTAGTACATACATACGCCCGTCAGGTATATAGAATCTCGCGTCATGCACATAGAAATGCGCGTTCTGTACATACATACGCTCGTCCAGTACATACATCCGGGCGCCTAGTACATACATACGCCCGTCAGGTATATAGAATCGCGCGTCATGCACATAGAAATGCGCGTTCTGTACATACATACGCCCGTCCAGTACATACATCCGGGCGCCTAGTACATACATACTTCCGTCAGGTATATAGAATTGCGCGTCATGTACACAGAAATGCGCGTTCTGTACATACGTACGGCCGTCCAGTACATACATCCGGGCGCCTAGTACATACATACGCCTGTCCAGTATATGACAGCTCGCGTCGATTACATAACGACACCCCTCTAGTACATGGAACAACGCGCCAAATACATACATACGCCCGCCCGGGACATAGCATCGCGCGTCATGTACACAGAAATGCGCGTTCTGTACATACGTACGCCCGTCCAGTACATACATCCGTGCGCCTAGTACATACATACGGCTGTCCAGTATATGACAGCGTGCGTCCATTACATAACGACACCCCTCTAGTACATGGAACAACGCGCCAAATACATACATACGGCCGTCCGGGACATAGCATCGCGCGTCATGTACATAGCAATGCGCGTTCTGTACATACATACGCCCGTCCAGTACATGCATCCGGGCGTCTAATACATACATAGGCCTGTCCAGTATATGACAGCGTGCGTCGATTACATAACGACACCCCTCTAGAACATGAAACAACGCGCCAAATTCATACATACGTCCGTCAGATATATAGAATCGCGCGTCATGTACACAGAAATGCGCGTTCTGTACATACGTACGGCCGTCCAGTACATGCATCCGGGCGCCTGGTACATACATACGCCCGTCGAGTACATGGAAGCGTGCGTCGATTACATAACGACACCCCTCTAGTACATGGAACAACGCGCCAAATACATACATACGTCCGTCATGTATATAGATTCGGGCGTCATGCACATAGAAATGCACGTTCTGTACATACATACGCCAGTCCAGTACATACATCCGGGCGCCTAGTACATACATACGCCCGTCAGGTATATAGAATCGCGCGCCATGCACATAGAAATGCGCGTTCTGTACATACATACGCCCGTCCAGTACATACATCCGGGCGCCTAGTACATACATACGCCCGTCAGGTATATAGAATCGCGCGTCATGCACATAGAAATGCGCGTTCTGTACATACATACGCTCGTCCAGTCCATACATCCGGGCGCCTAGTACATACATACGCCCGTCAGGTATATAGAATCGCGCGTCATGCACATAGAAATGCGCGTTCTGTACATACATACGCCCGTCCAGTACATACATCCGGGCGCCTAGTACATACATACGCCCGTCAGGTATATAGAATCGCGCGTCATGCACATAGAAATGCGCGTTCTGTACATACATACGCTCGTCCAGTACATACATCCGGGCGCCTAGTACATACATACGCCCGTCAGGTATATAGAATCGCGCGTCATGCACATAGAAATGCGCGTTCTGTACATACATACGCCCGTCCAGTACATACATCCGGGCGCCTAGTACATACATACGCCCGTCAGGTATATAGAATCTCGCGTCATGCACATAGAAATGCGCGTTCTGTACATACATACGCCCGTCCAGTACATACATCCGGGCGCCTAGTACATACATACGCCCGTCATGTATATAGAATCGGGCGTCATGCACATAGAAATGCGCGTTCTGTACATACATACGCCCGTCCAGTACATACATCCGGGCGCCTAGTACATACATACGCCCGTCATGTATATAGAATCGGGCGTCATGCACATAGAAATGCACGTTCTGTACATACATACGCCCGTCCAGTACATACATCCGGGCGCCTAGTACATACATACGTCCGTCATGTATATAGAATCGGGCGTCATGCACATAGAAATGCACGTTCTGTACATACATACGCCTGTCCAGTACATACATCCGGGCGCCTAGTACATACATACGCCCGTCAGGTATATAGAATCGCGCGTCATGCACATAGAAATGCACGTTCTGTACATACATACGCCCGTCCAGTACATACATCCGGGCGCCTAGTACATACATACGCCCGTCAGGTATATAGAATCGCGCGTCATGCACATAGAAATGCGCGTTCTGTACATACATACGCCCGTCCAGTACATGCATCCGGGCGCCTGGTACATACATACGCCCGTCGAGTACATGGAAGCGTGCGTCGATTACATAACGACACCCCTCTAGTACATGGAACAACGCGCCAAATACATACATACGTCCGTCATGTATATAGAATCGCGCGTCATGCACATAGAAATGCGCGTTCTGTACATACATACGCCCGTCCAGTACATACATCCGGGCGCCTAGTACATACATACGCCCGTCAGGTATATAGAATCGCGCGTCATGCACATAGAAATGCGCGTTCTGTACATACATACGCCCGTCCAGTACATACATCCGGGCGCCTAGTACATACATACGCCCGTCAGGTATATAGAATCGCGCGTCATGGACACAGATATTCGCGTTCTGTACATACGTACGGCCGTCCAGTACATACATCCGAGCGCCTAGTACATACATACTTCCGTCAGGTATATAGAATCGCGCGTCATGTACACAGAAATGCGCGTTCTGTACATACGTACGGCCGTCCAGTACATACATCCGGGCGCCTAGTACATACATACGCCTGTCCAGTATACGACAGCGCGCGTCGATTACATAACGACACCCCTGTAGTACATGGAACAACGCGCCAAATACATACATACGCCCGCCCGGGACATAGCATCGCGCGTCATGTACACAGAAATGCGCGTTCTGTACATACGTACGCCCGTCCAGTACATACATCCGTGCGCCTAGTACATACATACGGCTGTACAGTATATGACAGCGTGCGTCGATTACATAACGACACCCCTCTAGTACATGGAACAACGCGCCAAATACATACATACGGCCGTCCGGGACATAGCATCGCGCGTCATGTACATAGCAATGCGCGTTCTGTACATACATACGCCCGTCCAGTACATACATCCGGGCGCCTAGTACATACATACGCCCGTCAGGTATATAGAATCTCGCGTCATGCACATAGAAATGCGCGTTCTGTACATACATACGCTCGTCCAGTACATACATCCGGGCGCCTAGTACATACATACGCCCGTCAGGTATATAGAATCGCGCGTCATGCACATAGAAATGCGCGTTCTGTACATACATACGCCCGTCCAGTACATACATCCGGGCGCCTAGTACATACATACTTCCGTCAGGTATATAGAATTGCGCGTCATGTACACAGAAATGCGCGTTCTGTACATACGTACGGCCGTCCAGTACATACATCCGGGCGCCTAGTACATACATACGCCTGTCCAGTATATGACAGCTCGCGTCGATTACATAACGACACCCCTCTAGTACATGGAACAACGCGCCAAATACATACATACGCCCGCCCGGGACATAGCATCGCGCGTCATGTATACAGAAATGCGCGTTCTGTACATACGTACGCCCGTCCAGTACATACATCCGTGCGCCTAGTACATACATACGGCTGTCCAGTATATGACAGCGTGCGTCCATTACATAACGACACCCCTCTAGTACATGGAACAACGCGCCAAATACATACATACGGCCGTCCGGGACATAGCATCGCGCGTCATGTACATAGCAATGCGCGTTCTGTACATACATACGCCCGTCCAGTACATGCATCCGGGCGTCTAATACATACATAGGCCTGTCCAGTATATGACAGCGTGCGTCGATTACATAACGACACCCCTCTAGAACATGAAACAACGCGCCAAATTCATACATACGTCCGTCAGATATATAGAATCGCGCGTCATGTACACAGAAATGCGCGTTCTGTACATACGTACGGCCGTCCAGTACATGCATCCGGGCGCCTGGTACATACATACGCCCGTCGAGTACATGGAAGCGTGCGTCGATTACATAACGACACCCCTCTAGTACATGGAACAACGCGCCAAATACATACATACGTCCGTCATGTATATAGATTCGGGCGTCATGCACATAGAAATGCACGTTCTGTACATACATACGCCAGTCCAGTACATACATCCGGGCGCCTAGTACATACATACGCCCGTCAGGTATATAGAATCGCGCGCCATGCACATAGAAATGCGCGTTCTGTACATACATACGCCCGTCCAGTACATACATCCGGGCGCCTAGTACATACATACGCCCGTCAGGTATATAGAATCGCGCGTCATGCACATAGAAATGCGCGTTCTGTACATACATACGCCCGTCCAGTACATACATCCGGGCGCCTAGTACATACATACGCCCGTCAGGTATATAGAATCGCGCGTCATGCACATAGAAATGCGCGTTCTGTACATACATACGCCCGTCCAGTACATACATCCGGGCGCCTAGTACATACATACGCCCGTCAGGTATATAGAATCGCGCGTCATGCACATAGAAATGCGCGTTCTGTACATACATACGCTCGTCCAGTACATACATCCGGGCGCCTAGTACATACATACGCCCGTCAGGTATATAGAATCGCGCGTCATGCACATAGAAATGCGCGTTCTGTACATACATACGCCCGTCCAGTACATACATCCGGGCGCCTAGTACATACATACGCCCGTCAGGTATATAGAATCTCGCGTCATGCACATAGAAATGCGCGTTCTGTACATACATACGCTCGTCCAGTACATACATCCGGGCGCCTAGTACATACATACGCCCGTCAGGTATATAGAATCGCGCGTCATGCACATAGAAATGCGCGTTCTGTACATACATACGCCCGTCCAGTACATACATCCGGGCTCCTAGTACATACATACTTCCGGCAGGTATATAGAATCGCGCGTCATGTACACAGAAATGCGCGTTCTGTACATACGTACGGCCGTCCAGTACATACATCCGGGCGCCTAGTACATACATACGCCTGTCCAGTATATGACAGCGCGCGTCGATTACATAACGACACCCCTCTAGTACATGGAACAACGCGCCAAATACATACATACGCCCGCCCGGGACATAGCATCGCGCGTCATGTACACAGAAATGCTCGTTCTGTACATACGTACGCCCGTCCAGTACATACATCCGTGCGCCTAGTACATACATACGGCTGTCCAGTGTATGACAGCGTGCGTCGATTACATAACGACACCCCTCTAGTACATGGAACAACGCGCCAAATACATACATACGGCCGTCCGGAACATAGCATCGCGCGTCATGTACATAGCAATGCGCGTTCTGTACATACATACGCCCGTCCAGTACATGCATCCGGGCGCCTGGTACATACATACGCCCGTCGAGTACATGGAAGCGTGCGTCGATTACATAACGACACCCCTCTAGTACATGGAACAACGCGCCAAATACATACATACGTCCGTCATGTATATAGAATCGGGCGTCATGCACATAGAAATGCACGTTCTGTACATACATACGCCCGTCCAGTACATACATCCGGGCGCCTAGTACATACATACGCCCGTCAGGTATATAGAATCGCGCGTCATGCACATAGAAATGCGCGTTCTGTACATACATACGCCCGTCCAGTACATACATCCGGGCGCCTAGTACATACATACTTCCGTCAGGTATATAGAATCGCGCGTCATGTACACAGAAATGCGCGTTCTGTACATACGTACGGCCGTCCAGTACATACATCCGGGCGCCTAGTACATACATACGCCTGTCCAGTATATGACAGCGCGCGTCGATTACATAACGACACCCCTCTAGTACATGGAACAACGCGCCAAATACATACATACGCCCGCCCGGGACATAGCATCGCGCGTCATGTACACAGAAATGCGCGTTCTGTACATACGTACGCCCGTCCAGTACATACATCCGTGCGCCTAGTACATACATACGGCTGTCCAGTATATGACAGCGTGCGTCGATTACATAACGACACCCCTCTAGTACATGGAACAACGCGCCAAATACATACATACGGCCGTCCAGGACATAGCATCGCGCGTCATGTACATAGCAATGCGCGTTCTGTACATACGTACGCCCGTCCAGTACATACATCCGTGCGCCTAGTACATACATACGGCTGTCCAGTATATGACAGCGTGCGTCGATTACATAACGACACCCCTCTAGAACATGAAACAACGCGCCAAATTCATACATACGTCCGTCAGATATATAGAATCGCGCGTCATGTACACAGATATTCGCGTTCTGTACATACGTACGGCCGTCCAGTACATACATCCGGGCGCCTAGTACATACATACGTCCGTCATGTATATAGAATCGGGCGTCATGCACATAGAAATGCAATTTCTGTACATACATACGCCTGTCCAGTACATACATCCGGGCGCCTAGTACATATATACGCCCGTCAGGTATATAGAATCGCGCGTCATGCACATAGAAATGCGCGTTCTGTACATACATACGCCCGTCCAGTACATACATCCGGGCGCCTAGTACATACATACGCCCGTCAGGTATATAGAATCTCGCGTCATGCACATAGAAATGCGCGTTCTGTACATACATACGCTCGTCCAGTACATACATCCGGGCGCCTAGTACATACATACGCCCGTCAGATATATAGAATCGCGCGTCATGCACATAGAAATGCGCGTTCTGTACATACATACGCCCGTCCAGTACATACATCCGGGCGCCTAGTACATACATACTTCCGTCAGGTATATAGAATCGCGCGTCATGTACACAGAAATGCGCGTTCTGTACATACGTACGGCCGTCCAGTACATACATCCGGGCGCCTAGTACATACATACGCCTGTCCAGTATATGACAGCGCGCGTCGATTACATAACGACACCCCTCTAGTACATGGAACAACGCGCCAAATACATACATACGCCCGCCCGGGACATAGCATCGCGCGTCATGTACACAGAAATTCGCGTTCTGTACATACATACGCCCGTCCAGTACATACATCCGTGCGCCTAGTACATACATACGGCTGTCCAGTATATGACAGCGTGCGTCGATTACATAACGACACCCCTCTAGAACATGAAACAACGCGCCGAAATTCATACATACGTCCGTCAGATATATAGAATCGCGCGTCATGTACACAGAAAGGCGCGTTCTGTACATACGTACGGCCGTCCAGTACATGCATCCGGGCGCCTGGTACATACATACGCCCGTCGAGTACATGGAAGCGTGCGTCGATTACATAACGACACCCCTCTAGTACATGGAACAACGCGCCAAATACATACATACGTCCGTCATGTATATAGAATCGGGCGTCATGCACATAGAAATGCACGTTCTGTACATACATACGCCCGTCCACTACATACATCCGGGCGCCTAGTACATACATACGCCCGTCAGGTATATAGAATCGCGCGTCATGCACATAGAAATGCGCGTTCTGTACATACATACGCCCGTCCAGTACATACATCCGGGCGCCTAGTACATACATACGCCCGTCAGGTATATAGAATCGCGCGTCATGCACATAGAAATGCGCGTTCTGTACATACATACGCCCGTCCAGTACATACATCCGGGCGCCTAGTACATACATACGCCCGTCAGGTATATAGAATCGCGCGTCATGCACATAGAAATGCGCGTTCTGTACAAACATACGCCCGTCCAGTACATACATCCGGGCGCCTAGTACATACATACGCCCGTCAGGTATATAGAATCGCGCGTCATGCACATAGAAATGCGCGTTCTGTACATACATACGCTCGTCCAGTACATACATCCGGGCGCCTAGTACATACATACGCCCGTCAGGTATATAGAATCGCGCGTCATGTACACAGATATTCGCGTTCTGTACATACGTACGGCCGTCCAGTACATACATCCGGGCGCCTAGTACATACATACGTCCGTCATGTATATAGAATCGGGCGTCATGCACATAGAAATGCACGTTCTGTACATACATACGCCTGTCCAGTACATACATCCGGGCGCCTAGTACATACATACGCCCGTCAGGTATATAGAATCGCGCGTCATGCACATAGAAATGCGCGTTCTGTACATACATACGCCCGTCGAGTAAATACATCCGGGCGCCTAGTACATACATACGCCCGTCAGGTATATAGAATCTCGCGTCATGCACATAGAAATGCGCGTTCTGTACATACATACGCTCGTCCAGTACATACATCCGGGCGCCTAGTACATACATACGCCCGTCAGGTATATAGAATCGCGCGTCATGCACATAGAAATGCGCGTTCTGTACATACATACGCCCGTCCAGTACATACATCCGGGCGCCTAGTACATACATACTTCCGTCAGGTATATAGAATCGCGCGTCATGTACACAGAAATTCGCGTTCTGTACATACGTACGCCCGTCCAGTACATACATCCGTGCGCCTAGTACATACATACGGCTGTCCAGTATATGACAGCGTGCGTCGATTACATAACGACACCCCTCTAGTACATGGAACAACGCGCCAAATACATACATACGGCCGTCCGGGACATAGCATCGCGCGTCATGTACATAGCAATGCGCGTTCTGTACATACATACGCCCGTCCAGTACATGCATCCGGGCGTCTAATACATACATAGGCCTGTCCAGTATATGACAGCGTGCGTCGATTACATAACGACACCCCTCTAGAACATGAAACAACGCGCCGAAATTCATACATACGTCCGTCAGATATATAGAATCGCGCGTCATGTACACAGAAATGCGCGTTCTGTACATACGTACGGCCGTCCAGTACATGCATCCGGGCGCCTGGTACATACATACGCCCGTCGAGTACATGGAAGCGTGCGTCGATTACATAACGACACCCCTCTAGTACATGGAACAACGCGCCAAATACATACATACGTCCGTCATGTATATAGAATCGGGCGTCATGCACATAGAAATGCACGTTCTGTACATACATACGCCCGTCCAGTACATACATCCGGGCGCCTAGTACATACATACGCCCGTCAGGTATATAGAATCGCGCGTCATGCACATAGAAATGCGCGTTCTGTACATACATACGCCCGTCCAGTACATACATCCGGGCGCCTAGTACATACATACGCCCGTCAGGTATATAGAATCGCGCGTCATGGACACAGATATTCGCGTTCTGTACATACGTACGGCCGTCCAGTACATACATCCGGGCGCCTAGTACATACATACGTCCGTCATGTATATAGAATCGCGCGTCATGTACACAGAAATGCGCGTTCTGTACATACGTACGGCCGTCCAGTACATACATCCGGGCGCCTAGTACATACATACGCCTGTCCAGTATATGACAGCGCGCGTCGATTACATAACGACACCCCTCTAGTACATGGAACAACGCGCCAAATACATACATACGCCCGCCCGGGACATAGCATCGCGCGTCATGTACACAGAAATGCGCGTTCTGTACATACGTACGCCCGTCCAGTACATACATCCGTGCGCCTAGTACATACATACGGCTGTCCAGTATATGACAGCGTGCGTCGATTACATAACGACACCCCTCTAGTACATGGAACAACGCGCCAAATACATACATACGGCCGTCCAGGACATAGCATCGCGCGTCATGTACATAGCAATGCGCGTTCTGTACATACGTACGCCCGTCCAGTACATACATCCGTGCGCCTAGTACATACATACGGCTGTCCAGTATATGACAGCGTGCGTCGATTACATAACGACACCCCTCTAGAACATGAAACAACGCGCCAAATTCATACATACGTCCGTCAGATATATAGAATCGCGCGTCATGTACACAGATATTCGCGTTCTGTACATACGTACGGCCGTCCAGTACATACATCCGGGCGCCTAGTACATACATACGTCCGTCATGTATATAGAATCGGGCGTCATGCACATAGAAATGCAATTTCTGTACATACATACGCCTGTCCAGTACATACATCCGGGCGCCTAGTACATACATACGCCCGTCAGGTATATAGAATCGCGCGTCATGCACATAGAAATGCGCGTTCTGTACATACATACGCCCGTCCAGTACATACATCCGGGCGCCTAGTACATGCATACGCCCGTCAGGTATATAGAATCTCGCGTCATGCACATAGAAATGCGCGTTCTGTACATACATACGCTCGTCCAGTACATACATCCGGGCGCCTAGTACATACATACGCCCGTCAGATATATAGAATCGCGCGTCATGCACATAGAAATGCGCGTTCTGTACATACATACGCCCGTCCAGTACATACATTCGGGCGCCTAGTACATACATACTTCCGTCAGGTATATAGAATCGCGCGTCATGTACACAGAAATGCGCGTTCTGTACATACGTACGGCCGTCCAGTACATACATCCGGGCGCCTAGTACATACATACGCCTGTCCAGTATATGACAGCGCGCGTCGATTACATAACGACACCCCTCTAGTACATGGAACAACGCGCCAAATACATACATACGCCCGCCCGGGACATAGCATCGCGCGTCATGTACACAGAAATTCGCGTTCTGTACATACATACGCCCGTCCAGTACATACATCCGTGCGCCTAGTACATACATACGGCTGTCCAGTATATGACAGCGTGCGTCGATTACATAACGACACCCCTCTAGTACATGGAACAACGCGCCAAATACATACAT
>JALHAQ010000147.1:0-25418 GCA_023838395.1 Holcopasites calliopsidis | reverse complement strand
TTCATGTTCTAGAGGGGTGTCGTTATGTAATCGACGCACGCTGTCATATACTGGACAGGCCTATGTATGTATTAGACGCCCGGATGCATGTACTGGACGGGCGTATGTATGTACAGAACGCGCATTGGTATGTTCATGACGCGCGATGCTATGTCCCGGACGGCCGTATGTATGTATTTGGCGCGTTGTTCCATGTACTAGAGGGGTGTCGTTATGTAATCGACGCACGCTGTCATATACTGGACAGCCGTATGTATGTACTAGGCGCACGGATGTATGTACTGGACGGGCGTACTTATGTACAGAACGCGCATTTCTGTGTACATGACGCGCGATTCTATATACCTGACGGGCGTATGTATGAACTAGGCGCCCGGATGTATGTACTGGACGAGCGTATGTATGTACAGAACGCGCATTTCTATGTGCATGACGCGCGATTCTATATACCTGACGGGCGTATGTATGTACTAGGCGCCCGCATGTATGTACTGGACAGGCGTATGTATGTACAGAACGTGCATTTCTATGTGCATGACGCCCGATTCTATATACATGACGGGCGTATGTATGTACTAGGCGCCCGGATGTATGTACTGGACGGCCGTACGTATGTACAGAACGCGAATATCTGTGTACATGACGCGCGATTCTATATACCTGACGGGCGTATGTATGAACTAGGCGCCCGGATGTATGTACTGGACGAGCGTATGTATGTACAGAACGCGCATTTCTATGTGCATGACGCGCGATTCTATATACCTGACGGGCGTATGTATGTACTAGGCGCCCGGATGTATGTACTGGACAGGCGTATGTATGTACAGAACGCGCATTTCTATGTGCATGCCGCGCGATTCTATATACCTGACGGGCGTATGTATGTACTAGGCGCCCGGATGTATGTACTGGACGGGCGTATGTATGTACAGAACGCGCATTTCTATGTGCATGACGCGCGATTCTATATACCTGACGGGCGTATGTATGTACTAGGCGCCCGGATGTATGTACTGGACAGGCGTATGTATGTACAGAACGTGCATTTCTAATGTGCATGACGCCCGATTCTATATACATGACGGACGTATGTATGTACTAGGCGCCCGGATGTATGTACTGGACGGCCGTACGTATGTACAGAACGCGAATATCTGTGTACATGACGCGCGATTCTATATACCTGACGGGCGTATGTATGTACTAGGCGCCCGGATGTATGTACTGGACGGGCGTATGTATGTACAGAACGTGCATTTCTATGTGCATGACGCGCGATTCTATATACCTGACGGACGTATGTATGTATTTGGCGCGTTGTTCCATGTACTAGAGGGGTGTCGTAATATAATCGACGCACAATTCCATGTACTCGACAGGCGTATGTATGTACCAGGCGCCCGGATGCATGTACTGGACGGCCGTACGTATGTACAGAACGCGCATTTCTGTGTACATGACGCGCGATTCTATTTATCTGACGGACGTATGTATGAATTTGGCGCGTTGTTTCATGTTCTAGAGGGGTGTCGTTATGTAATCGACGCACGCTGTCATATACTGGACAGGCCTATGTATGTATTAGACGCCCGGATGCATGTACTGGACGGGCGTATGTATGTACAGAACGCGCATTGCTATGTACATGACGCGCGATGCTATGTCCCGGACGGCCGTATGTATGTATTTGGCGCGTTGTTCCATGTACTAGAGGGGTGTCGTTATGTAATCGACGCACGCTGTCATATAGTGGACAGCCGTATGTATGTACTAGGCGCACGAATGTATGTACTGGACGGGCGTACGTATGTACAGAACGCGCATTTCTGTGTACATGACGCGCGATGCTATGTCCCGGGCGGGCGTATGTATGTATTTGGCGCGTTGTTCCATGTACTAGAGGGGTGTCGTTATGTAATCGACGCGCGCTGTCATATACTGGACAGGCGTATGTATGTACTAGGCACCCGGATGTATGTACTGGACGGCCGTACGTATGTACAGAACGCGCATTTCTGTGTACATGACGCGCGATTCTATATACCTGACGGAAGTATGTATGTACTAGGCTCCCGGATGTATGTACTGGACGGGCGTATGTATGTACAGAACGCGCATTTCTATGTGCATGACGCGCGATTCTATATACCTGACGGGCGTATGTATGTACTAGGCGCCCGGATGTATGTACTGGACGGCCGTACGTATGTACAGAACGCGCATTTCTGTGTACATGACGCGCGATTCTATTTATCTGACGGACGTATGTATGAATTTGGCGCGTTGTTTCATGTTCTAGAGGGGTGTCGTTATGTAATCGACGCACGCTGTCATATACTGGACAGGCCTATGTATGTATTAGACGCCCGGATGCATGTACTGGACGGGCGTATGTATGTACAGAACGCGCATTGCTATGTACATGACGCGCGATGCTATGTCCCGGACGGCCGTATGTATGTATTTGGCGCGTTGTTCCATGTACTAGAGGGGTGTCGTTATGTAATCGACGCACGCTGTCATATACTGGACAGCCGTATGTATGTACTAGGCGCACGGATGTATGTACTGGACGGGCGTACGTATGTACAGAACGCGCATTTCTGTGTACATGACGCGCGATGCTATGTCCCGGGCGGGCGTATGTATGTATTTGGCGCGTTGTTCCATGTACTAGAGGGGTGTCGTTATGTAATCGACGCGCGCTGTCATACACTGGACAGGCGTATGTATGTACTAGGCGCCCGGATGTATTTACTGGACGGCCGTACGTATGTACAGAACGCGCATTTCTGTGTACATGACGCGCGATTCTATATACCTGACGGAAGTATGTATGTACTAGGCGCCCGGATGTATGTACTGGACGGGCGTATGTATGTACAGAACGCGCATTTCTATGTGCATGACGCGCGATTCTATATACCTGACGGGCGTATGTATGTACTAGGCGCCCGGATGTATGTACTGGACGAGCGTATGTATGTACAGAACGCGAATTTCTATGTGCATGACGCGAGATTCTATATACCTGACGGGCGTATGTATGTACTAGGCGCCCGGATGTATGTACTTGACGGGCGTATGTATGTACGGAACGCGCATTTCTATGTGCATGACGCGCGATTCTATATACCTGACGGGCGTATGTATGTACTAGGCGCCCGGATGTATGTACTGGACAGGCGTATGTATGTACAGAACGTGCATTTCTATGTGCATGACGCCCGGTTCTATATACATGACGGACGTATGTATGTATTTGGCGCGTTGTTCCATGTACTAGAGGGGTGTCGTTATGTAATCGACGCACGCTTCCATGTACTCGACGGGCGTATGTATGTACCAGGCGCCCGGATGCATGTACTGGACGGCCGTACGTATGTACAGAACGCGCATTTCTGTGTACATGACGCGCGATTCTATATATCTGACGGACGTATGTATGAATTTCGGCGCGTTGTTTCATGTTCTAGAGGGCTGTCGTTATGTAATCGACGCACGCTGTCATATACTGGACAGGCCTATGTATGTATTAGACGCCCGGATGCATGTACTGGACGGGCGTATGTATGTACAGAACGCGCATTGCTATGTACATGACGCGCGATGCTATGTCCCGGACGGCCGTATGTATGTATTTGGCGCGTTGTTCCATGTACTAGAGGGGTGTCGTTATGTAATCGACGCACGCTGTCATATACTGGACAGCCGTATGTATGTACTAGGCGCACGGATGTAAGTACTGGACGGGCGTACGTATGTACAGAACGCGCATTTCTGTGTACATGACGCGCCATGCTATGTCCCGGGCGGTCGTATGTATGTATTTGGCGCGTTGTTCCATGTACTAGAGGGGTGTCGTTATGTAATCGACGCGCGCTGTCATATACTGGACAGGCGTATGTATGTACTAGGCGCCCGGATGTATGTACTGGACGGCCGTACGTATGTACAGAACGCGCATTTCTGTGTACATGACGCGCGATTCTATATACCTGACGGAAGTATGTATGTACTAGGGGCCCGGATGTATGTACTGGACGGGCGTATGTATGTACAGAACGCGCATTTCTATGTGCATGACGCGCGATTCTATATACCTGACGGGCGTATGTATGTACTAGGCGCCCGGATGTATGTACTGGACGGCCGTACGTATGTACAGAACGCGCATTTCTGTGTACATGACGCGCGATTCTATTTATCTGACGGACGTATGTATGAATTTGGCGCGTTGTTTCATGTTCTAGAGGGGTGTCGTTATGTAATCGACGCACGCTGTCATATACTGGACAGGCCTATGTATGTATTAGACGCCCGGATGCATGTACTGGACGGGCGTATGTATGTACAGAACGCGCATTGGTATGTTCATGACGCGCGATGCTATGTCCCGGACGGCCGTATGTATGTATTTGGCGCGTTGTTCCATGTACTAGAGGGGTGTCGTTATGTAATCGACGCACGCTGTCATATACTGGACAGCCGTATGTATGTACTAGGCGCACGGATGTATGTACTGGACGGGCGTACTTATGTACAGAACGCGCATTTCTGTGTACATGACGCGCGATTCTATATACCTGACGGGCGTATGTATGAACTAGGCGCCCGGATGTATGTACTGGACGAGCGTATGTATGTACAGAACGCGCATTTCTATGTGCATGACGCGCGATTCTATATACCTGACGGGCGTATGTATGTACTAGGCGCCCGCATGTATGTACTGGACAGGCGTATGTATGTACAGAACGTGCATTTCTATGTGCATGACGCCCGATTCTATATACATGACGGGCGTATGTATGTACTAGGCGCCCGGATGTATGTACTGGACGGCCGTACGTATGTACAGAACGCGAATATCTGTGTACATGACGCGCGATTCTATATACCTGACGGGCGTATGTATGAACTAGGCGCCCGGATGTATGTACTGGACGAGCGTATGTATGTACAGAACGCGCATTTCTATGTGCATGACGCGCGATTCTATATACCTGACGGGCGTATGTATGTACTAGGCGCCCGGATGTATGTACTGGACAGGCGTATGTATGTACAGAACGCGCATTTCTATGTGCATGCCGCGCGATTCTATATACCTGACGGGCGTATGTATGTACTAGGCGCCCGGATGTATGTACTGGACGGGCGTATGTATGTACAGAACGCGCATTTCTATGTGCATGACGCGCGATTCTATATACCTGACGGGCGTATGTATGTACTAGGCGCCCGGATGTATGTACTGGACAGGCGTATGTATGTACAGAACGTGCATTTCTAATGTGCATGACGCCCGATTCTATATACATGACGGACGTATGTATGTACTAGGCGCCCGGATGTATGTACTGGACGGCCGTACGTATGTACAGAACGCGAATATCTGTGTACATGACGCGCGATTCTATATACCTGACGGGCGTATGTATGTACTAGGCGCCCGGATGTATGTACTGGACGGGCGTATGTATGTACAGAACGTGCATTTCTATGTGCATGACGCGCGATTCTATATACCTGACGGACGTATGTATGTATTTGGCGCGTTGTTCCATGTACTAGAGGGGTGTCGTAATATAATCGACGCACAATTCCATGTACTCGACAGGCGTATGTATGTACCAGGCGCCCGGATGCATGTACTGGACGGCCGTACGTATGTACAGAACGCGCATTTCTGTGTACATGACGCGCGATTCTATTTATCTGACGGACGTATGTATGAATTTGGCGCGTTGTTTCATGTTCTAGAGGGGTGTCGTTATGTAATCGACGCACGCTGTCATATACTGGACAGGCCTATGTATGTATTAGACGCCCGGATGCATGTACTGGACGGGCGTATGTATGTACAGAACGCGCATTGCTATGTACATGACGCGCGATGCTATGTCCCGGACGGCCGTATGTATGTATTTGGCGCGTTGTTCCATGTACTAGAGGGGTGTCGTTATGTAATCGACGCACGCTGTCATATAGTGGACAGCCGTATGTATGTACTAGGCGCACGAATGTATGTACTGGACGGGCGTACGTATGTACAGAACGCGCATTTCTGTGTACATGACGCGCGATGCTATGTCCCGGGCGGGCGTATGTATGTATTTGGCGCGTTGTTCCATGTACTAGAGGGGTGTCGTTATGTAATCGACGCGCGCTGTCATATACTGGACAGGCGTATGTATGTACTAGGCACCCGGATGTATGTACTGGACGGCCGTACGTATGTACAGAACGCGCATTTCTGTGTACATGACGCGCGATTCTATATACCTGACGGAAGTATGTATGTACTAGGCTCCCGGATGTATGTACTGGACGGGCGTATGTATGTACAGAACGCGCATTTCTATGTGCATGACGCGCGATTCTATATACCTGACGGGCGTATGTATGTACTAGGCGCCCGGATGTATGTACTGGACGGCCGTACGTATGTACAGAACGCGCATTTCTGTGTACATGACGCGCGATTCTATTTATCTGACGGACGTATGTATGAATTTGGCGCGTTGTTTCATGTTCTAGAGGGGTGTCGTTATGTAATCGACGCACGCTGTCATATACTGGACAGGCCTATGTATGTATTAGACGCCCGGATGCATGTACTGGACGGGCGTATGTATGTACAGAACGCGCATTGCTATGTACATGACGCGCGATGCTATGTCCCGGACGGCCGTATGTATGTATTTGGCGCGTTGTTCCATGTACTAGAGGGGTGTCGTTATGTAATCGACGCACGCTGTCATATACTGGACAGCCGTATGTATGTACTAGGCGCACGGATGTATGTACTGGACGGGCGTACGTATGTACAGAACGCGCATTTCTGTGTACATGACGCGCGATGCTATGTCCCGGGCGGGCGTATGTATGTATTTGGCGCGTTGTTCCATGTACTAGAGGGGTGTCGTTATGTAATCGACGCACGCTGTCATATAGTGGACAGCCGTATGTATGTACTAGGCGCACGAATGTATGTACTGGACGGGCGTACGTATGTACAGAACGCGCATTTCTGTGTACATGACGCGCGATGCTATGTCCCGGGCGGGCGTATGTATGTATTTGGCGCGTTGTTCCATGTACTAGAGGGGTGTCGTTATGTAATCGACGCGCGCTGTCATATACTGGACAGGCGTATGTATGTACTAGGCACCCGGATGTATGTACTGGACGGCCGTACGTATGTACAGAACGCGCATTTCTGTGTACATGACGCGCGATTCTATATACCTGACGGAAGTATGTATGTACTAGGCTCCCGGATGTATGTACTGGACGGGCGTATGTATGTACAGAACGCGCATTTCTATGTGCATGACGCGCGATTCTATATACCTGACGGGCGTATGTATGTACTAGGCGCCCGGATGTATGTACTGGACGGCCGTACGTATGTACAGAACGCGCATTTCTGTGTACATGACGCGCGATTCTATTTATCTGACGGACGTATGTATGAATTTGGCGCGTTGTTTCATGTTCTAGAGGGGTGTCGTTATGTAATCGACGCACGCTGTCATATACTGGACAGGCCTATGTATGTATTAGACGCCCGGATGCATGTACTGGACGGGCGTATGTATGTACAGAACGCGCATTGCTATGTACATGACGCGCGATGCTATGTCCCGGACGGCCGTATGTATGTATTTGGCGCGTTGTTCCATGTACTAGAGGGGTGTCGTTATGTAATCGACGCACGCTGTCATATACTGGACAGCCGTATGTATGTACTAGGCGCACGGATGTATGTACTGGACGGGCGTACGTATGTACAGAACGCGCATTTCTGTGTACATGACGCGCGATGCTATGTCCCGGGCGGGCGTATGTATGTATTTGGCGCGTTGTTCCATGTACTAGAGGGGTGTCGTTATGTAATCGACGCGCGCTGTCATACACTGGACAGGCGTATGTATGTACTAGGCGCCCGGATGTATTTACTGGACGGCCGTACGTATGTACAGAACGCGCATTTCTGTGTACATGACGCGCGATTCTATATACCTGACGGAAGTATGTATGTACTAGGCGCCCGGATGTATGTACTGGACGGGCGTATGTATGTACAGAACGCGCATTTCTATGTGCATGACGCGCGATTCTATATACCTGACGGGCGTATGTATGTACTAGGCGCCCGGATGTATGTACTGGACGAGCGTATGTATGTACAGAACGCGAATTTCTATGTGCATGACGCGAGATTCTATATACCTGACGGGCGTATGTATGTACTAGGCGCCCGGATGTATGTACTTGACGGGCGTATGTATGTACGGAACGCGCATTTCTATGTGCATGACGCGCGATTCTATATACCTGACGGGCGTATGTATGTACTAGGCGCCCGGATGTATGTACTGGACAGGCGTATGTATGTACAGAACGTGCATTTCTATGTGCATGACGCCCGGTTCTATATACATGACGGACGTATGTATGTATTTGGCGCGTTGTTCCATGTACTAGAGGGGTGTCGTTATGTAATCGACGCACGCTTCCATGTACTCGACGGGCGTATGTATGTACCAGGCGCCCGGATGCATGTACTGGACGGCCGTACGTATGTACAGAACGCGCATTTCTGTGTACATGACGCGCGATTCTATATATCTGACGGACGTATGTATGAATTTCGGCGCGTTGTTTCATGTTCTAGAGGGCTGTCGTTATGTAATCGACGCACGCTGTCATATACTGGACAGGCCTATGTATGTATTAGACGCCCGGATGCATGTACTGGACGGGCGTATGTATGTACAGAACGCGCATTGCTATGTACATGACGCGCGATGCTATGTCCCGGACGGCCGTATGTATGTATTTGGCGCGTTGTTCCATGTACTAGAGGGGTGTCGTTATGTAATCGACGCACGCTGTCATATACTGGACAGCCGTATGTATGTACTAGGCGCACGGATGTAAGTACTGGACGGGCGTACGTATGTACAGAACGCGCATTTCTGTGTACATGACGCGCCATGCTATGTCCCGGGCGGTCGTATGTATGTATTTGGCGCGTTGTTCCATGTACTAGAGGGGTGTCGTTATGTAATCGACGCGCGCTGTCATATACTGGACAGGCGTATGTATGTACTAGGCGCCCGGATGTATGTACTGGACGGCCGTACGTATGTACAGAACGCGCATTTCTGTGTACATGACGCGCGATTCTATATACCTGACGGAAGTATGTATGTACTAGGGGCCCGGATGTATGTACTGGACGGGCGTATGTATGTACAGAACGCGCATTTCTATGTGCATGACGCGCGATTCTATATACCTGACGGGCGTATGTATGTACTAGGCGCCCGGATGTATGTACTGGACGAGCGTATGTATGTACAGAACGCGCATTTCTATGTGCATGACGCGAGATTCTATGTACCTGACGGGCGTATGTATGTACTAGGCGCCCGGATGTGTGTACTGGACGGGCGTATGTATGTACAGAACGCGCATTTCTATGTGCATGACGCGCGATTCTATATACCAGACGGGCGTATGTATGTACTAGGCGCCCGGATGTATGTACTGGACAGGCGTATGTATGTACAGAACGTGCATTTCTATGTGCATGACGCCCGATTCTATATACATGACGGACGTATGTATGTACTAGGCGCCCGGATGTATGTACTGGACGGCCGTACGTATGTACAGAACGCGAATATCTGTGTACATGACGCGCGATTCTATATACCTGACGGGCGTATGTATGTACTAGGCGCCCGGATGTATGTACTGGACGAGCGTATGTATGTACAGAACGCGCATTTCTATGTGCATGACTCGCGATTATATATACCTGACGGGCGTATGTATGTACTAGGCGCCCGGATGTATGTACTGGACGGGCGTATGTATGTACAGAACGCGCATTTCTATGTGCATGACGCGCGATTCTATATACCTGACGGGCGTATGTATGTACTAGGCGCCCGGATGTATGTACTGGACGGGCGTATGTATGTACAGAACGCGCATTTCTATGTGCATGACGCGCGATTCTATATACCTGACGGGCGTATGTATGTACTAGGCGCCCGGATGTATGTACTGGACGGGCGTATGTATGTACAGAACGCGCATTTCTATGTGCATGACGCGCGATTCTATATACCTGACGGGCGTATGTATGTACTAGGCGCCCGGATGTATGTACTGGACGGGCGTATGTATGTACAGAACGTGCATTTCTATGTGCATGACGCCCGATTCTATATACATGACGGACGTATGTATGTATTTGGCGCGTTGTTCCATGTACTAGAGGGGTGTCGTTATGTAATCGACGCACGCTTCCATGTACTCGACGGGCGTATGTATGTACCAGGCGCCCGGATGCATGTACTGGACGGCCGTACATATGTACAGAACGCGCATTTCTGTGTACATGACGCGCGATTCTATATATCTGACGGACGTATGTATGAATTTCGGCGCGTTGTTTCATCTTCTAGAGGGGTGTCGTTATGTAATCGACGCACGCTGTCATATACTGGACAGGCCTATGTATGTATTAGACGCCCGGATGCATGTACTGGACGGGCGTATGTATGTACAGAACGCGCATTGCTATGTACATGACGCGCGATGCTATGTCCCGGACGGCCGTATGTATGTATTTGGCGCGTTGTTCCATGTACTAGAGGGGTGTCGTTATGTAATCGACGCACGCTGTCATATACTGGACAGCCGTATGTATGTACTAGGCGCACGGATGTATGTACTGGACGGGCGTACGTATGTACAGAACGCGCATTTCTGTGTACATGACGCGCGATGCTATGTCCCGGGCGGGCGTATGTATGTATTTGGCGCGTTGTTCCATGTACTAGAGGGGTGTCGTTATGTAATCGACGCGCGCTGTCATATACTGGACAGGCGTATGTATGTACTAGGCGCCCGGATGTATGTACTGGACGGCCGTACGTATGTACAGAACGCGCATTTCTGTGTACATGACGCGCGATTCTATATACCTGACGGAAGTATGTATGTACTAGGCGCCCGGATGTATGTACTGGACGGGCGTATGTATGTACAGAACGCGCATTTCTATGTGCATGACGCGCGATTCTATATACCTGACGGGCGTATGTATGTACTAGGCGCCCGGATGTATGTGCTGGACGAGCGTATGTATGTACAGAACGCGCATTTCTATGTGCATGACGCGAGATTCTATATACCTGACGGGCGTATGTATGTACTAGGCGCCCGGATGTATGTACTGGACAGGCGTATGTATGTAGAGAACGCGCATTTCTATGTGCATGCCGCGCGATTCTATATACCTGACGGGCGTATGTATGTACTAGGCGCCCGGATGTATGTACTGGACGGGCGTATGTATGTACAGAACGCGCATTTCTATGTGCATGACGCGCGATTCTATATACCTGACGGGCGTATGTATGTACTAGGCGCCCGGATGTATGTACTGGACGGCCGTACGTATGTACAGAACGCGCATTTCTGTGTACATGACGCGCGATTCTATTTATCTGACGGACGTATGTATGAATTTGGCGCGTTGTTTCATGTTCTAGAGGGGTGTCGTTATGTAATCGACGCACGCTGTCATATACTGGACAGGCCTATGTATGTATTAGACGCCCGGATGTATGTACTGGACGGGCGTATGTATGTACAGAACGCGCATTTCTATGTGCATGACGCGCGATTCTATATACCTGACGGGCGTATGTATGTACTAGGCGCCCGGATGTATGTACTGGACGAGCGTATGTATGTACAGAACGCGCATTTCTATGTGCATGACGCGAGATTCTATATACCTGACGGGCGTATGTATGTACTAGGCGCCCGGATGTATGTACTTGACGGGCGTATGTATGTACGGAACGCGCATTTCTATGTGCATGACGCGCGATTCTATATACCTGACGGGCGTATGTATGTACTAGGCGCCCGGATGTATGTACTGGACAGGCGTATGTATGTACAGAACGTGCATTTCTATGTGCATGACGCCCGGTTCTATATACATGACGGACGTATGTATGTATTTGGCGCGTTGTTCCATGTACTAGAGGGGTGTCGTTATGTAATCGACGCACGCTTCCATGTACTCGACGGGCGTATGTATGTACCAGGCGCCCGGATGCATGTACTGGACGGCCGTACGTATGTACAGAACGCGCATTTCTGTGTACATGACGCGCGATTCTATATATCTGACGGACGTATGTATGAATTTCGGCGCGTTGTTTCATGTTCTAGAGGGCTGTCGTTATGTAATCGACGCACGCTGTCATATACTGGACAGGCCTATGTATGTATTAGACGCCCGGATGCATGTACTGGACGGGCGTATGTATGTACAGAACGCGCATTGCTATGTACATGACGCGCGATGCTATGTCCCGGACGGCCGTATGTATGTATTTGGCGCGTTGTTCCATGTACTAGAGGGGTGTCGTTATGTAATCGACGCACGCTGTCATATACTGGACAGCCGTATGTATGTACTAGGCGCACGGATGTAAGTACTGGACGGGCGTACGTATGTACAGAACGCGCATTTCTGTGTACATGACGCGCCATGCTATGTCCCGGGCGGTCGTATGTATGTATTTGGCGCGTTGTTCCATGTACTAGAGGGGTGTCGTTATGTAATCGACGCGCGCTGTCATATACTGGACAGGCGTATGTATGTACTAGGCGCCCGGATGTATGTACTGGACGGCCGTACGTATGTACAGAACGCGCATTTCTGTGTACATGACGCGCGATTCTATATACCTGACGGAAGTATGTATGTACTAGGGGCCCGGATGTATGTACTGGACGGGCGTATGTATGTACAGAACGCGCATTTCTATGTGCATGACGCGCGATTCTATATACCTGACGGGCGTATGTATGTACTAGGCGCCCGGATGTATGTACTGGACGAGCGTATGTATGTACAGAACGCGCATTTCTATGTGCATGACGCGAGATTCTATGTACCTGACGGGCGTATGTATGTACTAGGCGCCCGGATGTGTGTACTGGACGGGCGTATGTATGTACAGAACGCGCATTTCTATGTGCATGACGCGCGATTCTATATACCAGACGGGCGTATGTATGTACTAGGCGCCCGGATGTATGTACTGGACAGGCGTATGTATGTACAGAACGTGCATTTCTATGTGCATGACGCCCGATTCTATATACATGACGGACGTATGTATGTACTAGGCGCCCGGATGTATGTACTGGACGGCCGTACGTATGTACAGAACGCGAATATCTGTGTACATGACGCGCGATTCTATATACCTGACGGGCGTATGTATGTACTAGGCGCCCGGATGTATGTACTGGACGAGCGTATGTATGTACAGAACGCGCATTTCTATGTGCATGACTCGCGATTATATATACCTGACGGGCGTATGTATGTACTAGGCGCCCGGATGTATGTACTGGACGGGCGTATGTATGTACAGAACGCGCATTTCTATGTGCATGACGCGCGATTCTATATACCTGACGGGCGTATGTATGTACTAGGCGCCCGGATGTATGTACTGGACGGGCGTATGTATGTACAGAACGCGCATTTCTATGTGCATGACGCGCGATTCTATATACATGACGGGCGTATGTATGTACTAGGCGCCCGGATGTATGTACTGGACGGGCGTATGTATGTACAGAACGCGCATTTCTATGTGCATGACGCGCGATTCTATATACCTGACGGGCGTATGTATGTACTAGGCGCCCGGATGTATGTACTGGACGGGCGTATGTATGTACAGAACGTGCATTTCTATGTGCATGACGCCCGATTCTATATACATGACGGACGTATGTATGTATTTGGCGCGTTGTTCCATGTACTAGAGGGGTGTCGTTATGTAATCGACGCACGCTTCCATGTACTCGACGGGCGTATGTATGTACCAGGCGCCCGGATGCATGTACTGGACGAGCGTATGTATGTACAGAACGCGCATTTCTATGTGCATGACGCGAGATTCTATGTACCTGACGGGCGTATGTATGTACTAGGCGCCCGGATGTGTGTACTGGACGGGCGTATGTATGTACAGAACGCGCATTTCTATGTGCATGACGCGCGATTCTATATACCAGACGGGCGTATGTATGTACTAGGCGCCCGGATGTATGTACTGGACAGGCGTATGTATGTACAGAACGTGCATTTCTATGTGCATGACGCCCGATTCTATATACATGACGGACGTATGTATGTACTAGGCGCCCGGATGTATGTACTGGACGGCCGTACGTATGTACAGAACGCGAATATCTGTGTACATGACGCGCGATTCTATATACCTGACGGGCGTATGTATGTACTAGGCGCCCGGATGTATGTACTGGACAGGCGTATGTATGTACAGAACGTGCATTTCTATGTGCATGACGCCCGGTTCTATATACATGACGGACGTATGTATGTATTTGGCGCGTTGTTCCATGTACTAGAGGGGTGTCGTTATGTAATCGACGCACGCTTCCATGTACTCGACGGGCGTATGTATGTACCAGGCGCCCGGATGCATGTACTGGACGGCCGTACGTATGTACAGAACGCGCATTTCTGTGTACATGACGCGCGATTCTATATATCTGACGGACGTATGTATGAATTTCGGCGCGTTGTTTCATGTTCTAGAGGGCTGTCGTTATGTAATCGACGCACGCTGTCATATACTGGACAGGCCTATGTATGTATTAGACGCCCGGATGCATGTACTGGACGGGCGTATGTATGTACAGAACGCGCATTGCTATGTACATGACGCGCGATGCTATGTCCCGGACGGCCGTATGTATGTATTTGGCGCGTTGTTCCATGTACTAGAGGGGTGTCGTTATGTAATCGACGCACGCTGTCATATACTGGACAGCCGTATGTATGTACTAGGCGCACGGATGTAAGTACTGGACGGGCGTACGTATGTACAGAACGCGCATTTCTGTGTACATGACGCGCGATGCTATGTCCCGGGCGGGCGTATGTATGTATTTGGCGCGTTGTTCCATGTACTAGAGGGGTGTCGTTATGTAATCGACGCGCGCTGTCATATACTGGACAGGCGTATGTATGTACTAGGCACCCGGATGTATGTACTGGACAGGCGTATGTATGTACAGAACGCGCATTTCTATGTGCATGCCGCGCGATTCTATATACCTGACGGGCGTATGTATGTACTAGGCGCCCGGATGTATGTACTGGACGGGCGTATGTATGTACAGAACGCGCATTTCTATGTGCATGACGCGCGATTCTATATACCTGACGGGCGTATGTATGTACTAGGCGCCCGGATGTATGTACTGGACAGGCGTATGTATGTACAGAACGTGCATTTCTAATGTGCATGACGCCCGATTCTATATACATGACGGACGTATGTATGTACTAGGCGCCCGGATGTATGTACTGGACGGCCGTACGTATGTACAGAACGCGAATATCTGTGTACATGACGCGCGATTCTATATACCTGACGGGCGTATGTATGTACTAGGCGCCCGGATGTGTGTACTGGACGGGCGTATGTATGTACAGAACGCGCATTTCTATGTGCATGACGCGCGATTCTATATACCTGACGGGCGTATGTATGTACTAGGCGCCCGGATGTATGTACTGGACAGGCGTATGTATGTACAGAACGCGCATTTCTATGTGCATGCCGCGCGATTCTATATACCTGACGGGCGTATGTATGTACTAGGCGCCCGGATGTATGTACTGGACGGGCGTATGTATGTACAGAACGCGCATTTCTATGTGCATGACGCGCGATTCTATATACCTGACGGGCGTATGTATGTACTAGGCGCCCGGATGTATGTACTGGACAGGCGTATGTATGTACAGAACGTGCATTTCTAATGTGCATGACGCCCGATTCTATATACATGACGGACGTATGTATGTACTAGGCGCCCGGATGTATGTACTGGACGGCCGTACGTATGTACAGAACGCGAATATCTGTGTACATGACGCGCGATTCTATATACCTGACGGGCGTATGTATGTACTAGGCGCCCGGATGTATGTACTGGACGGGCGTATGTATGTACAGAACGTGCATTTCTATGTGCATGACGCGCGATTCTATATACCTGACGGACGTATGTATGTATTTGGCGCGTTGTTCCATGTACTAGAGGGGTGTCGTAATATAATCGACGCACAATTCCATGTACTCGACAGGCGTATGTATGTACCAGGCGCCCGGATGCATGTACTGGACGGCCGTACGTATGTACAGAACGCGCATTTCTGTGTACATGACGCGCGATTCTATTTATCTGACGGACGTATGTATGAATTTGGCGCGTTGTTTCATGTTCTAGAGGGGTGTCGTTATGTAATCGACGCACGCTGTCATATACTGGACAGGCCTATGTATGTATTAGACGCCCGGATGCATGTACTGGACGGGCGTATGTATGTACAGAACGCGCATTGCTATGTACATGACGCGCGATGCTATGTCCCGGACGGCCGTATGTATGTATTTGGCGCGTTGTTCCATGTACTAGAGGGGTGTCGTTATGTAATCGACGCACGCTGTCATATAGTGGACAGCCGTATGTATGTACTAGGCGCACGAATGTATGTACTGGACGGGCGTACGTATGTACAGAACGCGCATTTCTGTGTACATGACGCGCGATGCTATGTCCCGGGCGGGCGTATGTATGTATTTGGCGCGTTGTTCCATGTACTAGAGGGGTGTCGTTATGTAATCGACGCGCGCTGTCATATACTGGACAGGCGTATGTATGTACTAGGCACCCGGATGTATGTACTGGACGGCCGTACGTATGTACAGAACGCGCATTTCTGTGTACATGACGCGCGATTCTATATACCTGACGGAAGTATGTATGTACTAGGCTCCCGGATGTATGTACTGGACGGGCGTATGTATGTACAGAACGCGCATTTCTATGTGCATGACGCGCGATTCTATATACCTGACGGGCGTATGTATGTACTAGGCGCCCGGATGTATGTACTGGACGGCCGTACGTATGTACAGAACGCGCATTTCTGTGTACATGACGCGCGATTCTATTTATCTGACGGACGTATGTATGAATTTGGCGCGTTGTTTCATGTTCTAGAGGGGTGTCGTTATGTAATCGACGCACGCTGTCATATACTGGACAGGCCTATGTATGTATTAGACGCCCGGATGCATGTACTGGACGGGCGTATGTATGTACAGAACGCGCATTGCTATGTACATGACGCGCGATGCTATGTCCCGGACGGCCGTATGTATGTATTTGGCGCGTTGTTCCATGTACTAGAGGGGTGTCGTTATGTAATCGACGCACGCTGTCATATACTGGACAGCCGTATGTATGTACTAGGCGCACGGATGTATGTACTGGACGGGCGTACGTATGTACAGAACGCGCATTTCTGTGTACATGACGCGCGATGCTATGTCCCGGGCGGGCGTATGTATGTATTTGGCGCGTTGTTCCATGTACTAGAGGGGTGTCGTTATGTAATCGACGCGCGCTGTCATACACTGGACAGGCGTATGTATGTACTAGGCGCCCGGATGTATTTACTGGACGGCCGTACGTATGTACAGAACGCGCATTTCTGTGTACATGACGCGCGATTCTATATACCTGACGGAAGTATGTATGTACTAGGCGCCCGGATGTATGTACTGGACGGGCGTATGTATGTACAGAACGCGCATTTCTATGTGCATGACGCGCGATTCTATATACCTGACGGGCGTATGTATGTACTAGGCGCCCGGATGTATGTACTGGACGAGCGTATGTATGTACAGAACGCGAATTTCTATGTGCATGACGCGAGATTCTATATACCTGACGGGCGTATGTATGTACTAGGCGCCCGGATGTATGTACTTGACGGGCGTATGTATGTACGGAACGCGCATTTCTATGTGCATGACGCGCGATTCTATATACCTGACGGGCGTATGTATGTACTAGGCGCCCGGATGTATGTACTGGACAGGCGTATGTATGTACAGAACGTGCATTTCTATGTGCATGACGCCCGGTTCTATATACATGACGGACGTATGTATGTATTTGGCGCGTTGTTCCATGTACTAGAGGGGTGTCGTTATGTAATCGACGCACGCTTCCATGTACTCGACGGGCGTATGTATGTACCAGGCGCCCGGATGCATGTACTGGACGGCCGTACGTATGTACAGAACGCGCATTTCTGTGTACATGACGCGCGATTCTATATATCTGACGGACGTATGTATGAATTTCGGCGCGTTGTTTCATGTTCTAGAGGGCTGTCGTTATGTAATCGACGCACGCTGTCATATACTGGACAGGCCTATGTATGTATTAGACGCCCGGATGCATGTACTGGACGGGCGTATGTATGTACAGAACGCGCATTGCTATGTACATGACGCGCGATGCTATGTCCCGGACGGCCGTATGTATGTATTTGGCGCGTTGTTCCATGTACTAGAGGGGTGTCGTTATGTAATCGACGCACGCTGTCATATACTGGACAGCCGTATGTATGTACTAGGCGCACGGATGTAAGTACTGGACGGGCGTACGTATGTACAGAACGCGCATTTCTGTGTACATGACGCGCCATGCTATGTCCCGGGCGGTCGTATGTATGTATTTGGCGCGTTGTTCCATGTACTAGAGGGGTGTCGTTATGTAATCGACGCGCGCTGTCATATACTGGACAGGCGTATGTATGTACTAGGCGCCCGGATGTATGTACTGGACGGCCGTACGTATGTACAGAACGCGCATTTCTGTGTACATGACGCGCGATTCTATATACCTGACGGAAGTATGTATGTACTAGGGGCCCGGATGTATGTACTGGACGGGCGTATGTATGTACAGAACGCGCATTTCTATGTGCATGACGCGCGATTCTATATACCTGACGGGCGTATGTATGTACTAGGCGCCCGGATGTATGTACTGGACGAGCGTATGTATGTACAGAACGCGCATTTCTATGTGCATGACGCGAGATTCTATGTACCTGACGGGCGTATGTATGTACTAGGCGCCCGGATGTGTGTACTGGACGGGCGTATGTATGTACAGAACGCGCATTTCTATGTGCATGACGCGCGATTCTATATACCAGACGGGCGTATGTATGTACTAGGCGCCCGGATGTATGTACTGGACAGGCGTATGTATGTACAGAACGTGCATTTCTATGTGCATGACGCCCGATTCTATATACATGACGGACGTATGTATGTACTAGGCGCCCGGATGTATGTACTGGACGGCCGTACGTATGTACAGAACGCGAATATCTGTGTACATGACGCGCGATTCTATATACCTGACGGGCGTATGTATGTACTAGGCGCCCGGATGTATGTACTGGACGAGCGTATGTATGTACAGAACGCGCATTTCTATGTGCATGACTCGCGATTATATATACCTGACGGGCGTATGTATGTACTAGGCGCCCGGATGTATGTACTGGACGGGCGTATGTATGTACAGAACGCGCATTTCTATGTGCATGACGCGCGATTCTATATACCTGACGGGCGTATGTATGTACTAGGCGCCCGGATGTATGTACTGGACGGGCGTATGTATGTACAGAACGCGCATTTCTATGTGCATGACGCGCGATTCTATATACCTGACGGGCGTATGTATGTACTAGGCGCCCGGATGTATGTACTGGACGGGCGTATGTATGTACAGAACGCGCATTTCTATGTGCATGACGCGCGATTCTATATACCTGACGGGCGTATGTATGTACTAGGCGCCCGGATGTATGTACTGGACGGGCGTATGTATGTACAGAACGTGCATTTCTATGTGCATGACGCCCGATTCTATATACATGACGGACGTATGTATGTATTTGGCGCGTTGTTCCATGTACTAGAGGGGTGTCGTTATGTAATCGACGCACGCTTCCATGTACTCGACGGGCGTATGTATGTACCAGGCGCCCGGATGCATGTACTGGACGGCCGTACATATGTACAGAACGCGCATTTCTGTGTACATGACGCGCGATTCTATATATCTGACGGACGTATGTATGAATTTCGGCGCGTTGTTTCATCTTCTAGAGGGGTGTCGTTATGTAATCGACGCACGCTGTCATATACTGGACAGGCCTATGTATGTATTAGACGCCCGGATGCATGTACTGGACGGGCGTATGTATGTACAGAACGCGCATTGCTATGTACATGACGCGCGATGCTATGTCCCGGACGGCCGTATGTATGTATTTGGCGCGTTGTTCCATGTACTAGAGGGGTGTCGTTATGTAATCGACGCACGCTGTCATATACTGGACAGCCGTATGTATGTACTAGGCGCACGGATGTATGTACTGGACGGGCGTACGTATGTACAGAACGCGCATTTCTGTGTACATGACGCGCGATGCTATGTCCCGGGCGGGCGTATGTATGTATTTGGCGCGTTGTTCCATGTACTAGAGGGGTGTCGTTATGTAATCGACGCGCGCTGTCATATACTGGACAGGCGTATGTATGTACTAGGCGCCCGGATGTATGTACTGGACGGCCGTACGTATGTACAGAACGCGCATTTCTGTGTACATGACGCGCGATTCTATATACCTGACGGAAGTATGTATGTACTAGGCGCCCGGATGTATGTACTGGACGGGCGTATGTATGTACAGAACGCGCATTTCTATGTGCATGACGCGCGATTCTATATACCTGACGGGCGTATGTATGTACTAGGCGCCCGGATGTATGTACTGGACGAGCGTATGTATGTACAGAACGCGCATTTCTATGTGCATGACGCGAGATTCTATATACCTGACGGGCGTATGTATGTACTAGGCGCCCGGATGTATGTACTGGACAGGCGTATGTATGTAGAGAACGCGCATTTCTATGTGCATGCCGCGCGATTCTATATACCTGACGGGCGTATGTATGTACTAGGCGCCCGGATGTATGTACTGGACGGGCGTATGTATGTACAGAACGCGCATTTCTATGTGCATGACGCGCGATTCTATATACCTGACGGGCGTATGTATGTACTAGGCGCCCGGATGTATGTACTGGACGGCCGTACGTATGTACAGAACGCGCATTTCTGTGTACATGACGCGCGATTCTATTTATCTGACGGACGTATGTATGAATTTGGCGCGTTGTTTCATGTTCTAGAGGGGTGTCGTTATGTAATCGACGCACGCTGTCATATACTGGACAGGCCTATGTATGTATTAGACGCCCGGATGTATGTACTGGACGGGCGTATGTATGTACAGAACGCGCATTTCTATGTGCATGACGCGCGATTCTATATACCTGACGGGCGTATGTATGTACTAGGCGCCCGGATGTATGTACTGGACGAGCGTATGTATGTACAGAACGCGCATTTCTATGTGCATGACGCGAGATTCTATATACCTGACGGGCGTATGTATGTACTAGGCGCCCGGATGTATGTACTTGACGGGCGTATGTATGTACGGAACGCGCATTTCTATGTGCATGACGCGCGATTCTATATACCTGACGGGCGTATGTATGTACTAGGCGCCCGGATGTATGTACTGGACAGGCGTATGTATGTACAGAACGTGCATTTCTATGTGCATGACGCCCGGTTCTATATACATGACGGACGTATGTATGTATTTGGCGCGTTGTTCCATGTACTAGAGGGGTGTCGTTATGTAATCGACGCACGCTTCCATGTACTCGACGGGCGTATGTATGTACCAGGCGCCCGGATGCATGTACTGGACGGCCGTACGTATGTACAGAACGCGCATTTCTGTGTACATGACGCGCGATTCTATATATCTGACGGACGTATGTATGAATTTCGGCGCGTTGTTTCATGTTCTAGAGGGCTGTCGTTATGTAATCGACGCACGCTGTCATATACTGGACAGGCCTATGTATGTATTAGACGCCCGGATGCATGTACTGGACGGGCGTATGTATGTACAGAACGCGCATTGCTATGTACATGACGCGCGATGCTATGTCCCGGACGGCCGTATGTATGTATTTGGCGCGTTGTTCCATGTACTAGAGGGGTGTCGTTATGTAATCGACGCACGCTGTCATATACTGGACAGCCGTATGTATGTACTAGGCGCACGGATGTAAGTACTGGACGGGCGTACGTATGTACAGAACGCGCATTTCTGTGTACATGACGCGCCATGCTATGTCCCGGGCGGTCGTATGTATGTATTTGGCGCGTTGTTCCATGTACTAGAGGGGTGTCGTTATGTAATCGACGCGCGCTGTCATATACTGGACAGGCGTATGTATGTACTAGGCGCCCGGATGTATGTACTGGACGGCCGTACGTATGTACAGAACGCGCATTTCTGTGTACATGACGCGCGATTCTATATACCTGACGGAAGTATGTATGTACTAGGGGCCCGGATGTATGTACTGGACGGGCGTATGTATGTACAGAACGCGCATTTCTATGTGCATGACGCGCGATTCTATATACCTGACGGGCGTATGTATGTACTAGGCGCCCGGATGTATGTACTGGACGAGCGTATGTATGTACAGAACGCGCATTTCTATGTGCATGACGCGAGATTCTATGTACCTGACGGGCGTATGTATGTACTAGGCGCCCGGATGTGTGTACTGGACGGGCGTATGTATGTACAGAACGCGCATTTCTATGTGCATGACGCGCGATTCTATATACCAGACGGGCGTATGTATGTACTAGGCGCCCGGATGTATGTACTGGACAGGCGTATGTATGTACAGAACGTGCATTTCTATGTGCATGACGCCCGATTCTATATACATGACGGACGTATGTATGTACTAGGCGCCCGGATGTATGTACTGGACGGCCGTACGTATGTACAGAACGCGAATATCTGTGTACATGACGCGCGATTCTATATACCTGACGGGCGTATGTATGTACTAGGCGCCCGGATGTATGTACTGGACGAGCGTATGTATGTACAGAACGCGCATTTCTATGTGCATGACTCGCGATTATATATACCTGACGGGCGTATGTATGTACTAGGCGCCCGGATGTATGTACTGGACGGGCGTATGTATGTACAGAACGCGCATTTCTATGTGCATGACGCGCGATTCTATATACCTGACGGGCGTATGTATGTACTAGGCGCCCGGATGTATGTACTGGACGGGCGTATGTATGTACAGAACGCGCATTTCTATGTGCATGACGCGCGATTCTATATACCTGACGGGCGTATGTATGTACTAGGCGCCCGGATGTATGTACTGGACGGGCGTATGTATGTACAGAACGCGCATTTCTATGTGCATGACGCGCGATTCTATATACCTGACGGGCGTATGTATGTACTAGGCGCCCGGATGTATGTACTGGACGGGCGTATGTATGTACAGAACGTGCATTTCTATGTGCATGACGCCCGATTCTATATACATGACGGACGTATGTATGTATTTGGCGCGTTGTTCCATGTACTAGAGGGGTGTCGTTATGTAATCGACGCACGCTTCCATGTACTCGACGGGCGTATGTATGTACCAGGCGCCCGGATGCATGTACTGGACGGCCGTACATATGTACAGAACGCGCATTTCTGTGTACATGACGCGCGATTCTATATATCTGACGGACGTATGTATGAATTTCGGCGCGTTGTTTCATCTTCTAGAGGGGTGTCGTTATGTAATCGACGCACGCTGTCATATACTGGACAGCCGTATGTATGTACTAGGCGCACGGATGTATGTACTGGACGGGCGTACGTATGTACAGAACGCGCATTTCTGTGTACATGACGCGCGATGCTATGTCCCGGGCGGGCGTATGTATGTATTTGGCGCGTTGTTCCATGTACTAGAGGGGTGTCGTTATGTAATCGACGCGCGCTGTCATACACTGGACAGGCGTATGTATGTACTAGGCGCCCGGATGTATTTACTGGACGGCCGTACGTATGTACAGAACGCGCATTTCTGTGTACATGACGCGCGATTCTATATACCTGACGGAAGTATGTATGTACTAGGCGCCCGGATGTATGTACTGGACGGGCGTATGTATGTACAGAACGCGCATTTCTATGTGCATGACGCGCGATTCTATATACCTGACGGGCGTATGTATGTACTAGGCGCCCGGATGTATGTACTGGACGAGCGTATGTATGTACAGAACGCGAATTTCTATGTGCATGACGCGAGATTCTATATACCTGACGGGCGTATGTATGTACTAGGCGCCCGGATGTATGTACTTGACGGGCGTATGTATGTACGGAACGCGCATTTCTATGTGCATGACGCGCGATTCTATATACCTGACGGGCGTATGTATGTACTAGGCGCCCGGATGTATGTACTGGACAGGCGTATGTATGTACAGAACGTGCATTTCTATGTGCATGACGCCCGGTTCTATATACATGACGGACGTATGTATGTATTTGGCGCGTTGTTCCATGTACTAGAGGGGTGTCGTTATGTAATCGACGCACGCTTCCATGTACTCGACGGGCGTATGTATGTACCAGGCGCCCGGATGCATGTACTGGACGGCCGTACGTATGTACAGAACGCGCATTTCTGTGTACATGACGCGCGATTCTATATATCTGACGGACGTATGTATGAATTTCGGCGCGTTGTTTCATGTTCTAGAGGGCTGTCGTTATGTAATCGACGCACGCTGTCATATACTGGACAGGCCTATGTATGTATTAGACGCCCGGATGCATGTACTGGACGGGCGTATGTATGTACAGAACGCGCATTGCTATGTACATGACGCGCGATGCTATGTCCCGGACGGCCGTATGTATGTATTTGGCGCGTTGTTCCATGTACTAGAGGGGTGTCGTTATGTAATCGACGCACGCTGTCATATACTGGACAGCCGTATGTATGTACTAGGCGCACGGATGTAAGTACTGGACGGGCGTACGTATGTACAGAACGCGCATTTCTGTGTACATGACGCGCCATGCTATGTCCCGGGCGGTCGTATGTATGTATTTGGCGCGTTGTTCCATGTACTAGAGGGGTGTCGTTATGTAATCGACGCGCGCTGTCATATACTGGACAGGCGTATGTATGTACTAGGCGCCCGGATGTATGTACTGGACGGCCGTACGTATGTACAGAACGCGCATTTCTGTGTACATGACGCGCGATTCTATATACCTGACGGAAGTATGTATGTACTAGGGGCCCGGATGTATGTACTGGACGGGCGTATGTATGTACAGAACGCGCATTTCTATGTGCATGACGCGCGATTCTATATACCTGACGGGCGTATGTATGTACTAGGCGCCCGGATGTATGTACTGGACG
>JALHAQ010000146.1:0-26751 GCA_023838395.1 Holcopasites calliopsidis | reverse complement strand
CTTCCGTCAGGTATATAGAATCGCGCGTCATGTACACAGATATTCGCGTTCTGTACATACGTACGGCCGTCCAGTACATACATCCGGGCGCCTAGTCCATACATACGTCCGTCATGTATATAGAATCTGGCGTCATGCACATAGAAATGCACGTTCTGTACATACATACGCCCGTCCAGTACATACATCCGGGCGCCTAGTACATACATACGCCCGTCAGGTATATAGAATCGCGCGTCATGCACATAGAAATGCACGTTCTGTACATACATACGCCCGTCCAGTACATACATCCGGGCGCCTAGTACATACATACGTCCGTCAGATATATAGAATCGCGCGTCATGTACACAGAAATGCGCGTTCTGTACATACGTACGGCCGTCCAGTACATGCATCCGGGCGCCTGGTACATACATACGCCTGTCGAGTACATGGAATTGTGCGTCGATTATATTACGACACCCCTCTAGTACATGGAACAACGCGCCAAATACATACATACGTCCGTCATGTATATAGAATCGGGCGTCATGCACATAGAAATGCGCGTTCTGTACATACATACGCCCTTCCAGTACATACATCCGGGCGCCTAGTACATACATAGGCCTGTCCAGTATATGACACCGTGCGTCGATTACATAACGACACCCCTCTAGTACATGGAACAACGCGCCAAATACATACATACGCCCGTCCGGGACATAGAATCGCGCGTAATGCACATAGAAATGCATGTTCTGTACATACATACGCCCGTCCAGTACATACATCCGGGCGCCTAGTACATACATACGCCTGTCAGGTATATAGAATCGCGCGTCATGCACATAGAAATGCGCGTTCTGTACATAAATACGCTCGTCCAGTACATACATCCGGGCGCCTCGTGCATACATACGCCTGTCCAGTACATGGAAGCGTTCGTCGATTACATAACAACACCCCTCTAGTACATGACAACGCGCCAAATACATACATACTTCCGTCAGGTATATAGAATCGCGCGTCATGTACACAGATATTCGCGTTCTGTACATACGTACGGCCGTCCAGTACATACATCCGGGCGCCTAGTCCATACATACGTCCGTCATGTATATAGAATCTGGCGTCATGCACATAGAAATGCACGTTCTGTACATACATACGCCCGTCCAGTACATACATCCGGGCGCCTAGTACATACATACGCCCGTCAGGTATATAGAATCGCGCGTCATGCACATAGAAATGCACGTTCTGTACATACATACGCCCGTCCAGTACATACATCCGGGCGCCTAGTACATACATACGTCCGTCAGATATATAGAATCGCGCGTCATGTACACAGAAATGCGCGTTCTGTACATACGTACGGCCGTCCAGTACATGCATCCGGGCGCCTGGTACATACATACGCCTGTCGAGTACATGGAATTGTGCGTCGATTATATTACGACACCCCTCTAGTACATGGAACAACGCGCCAAATACATACATACGTCCGTCATGTATATAGAATCGGGCGTCATGCACATAGAAATGCGCGTTCTGTACATACATACGCCCTTCCAGTACATACATCCGGGCGCCTCGTGCATACATACGCCTGTCCAGTACATGGAAGCGTTCGTCGATTACATAACGACACCCCTCTAGTACATGGAACAACGCGCCAAATACATACATACTTTCGTCAGGTATATAGAATCGCGCGTCATGTACACAGATATTCGCGTTCTGTACATACGTACGGCCGTCCAGTACATACATCCGGGCGCCTAGTACATACATACGTCCGTCATGTATATAGAATCTGGCGTCATGCACATAGAAATGCACGTTCTGTACATACATACGCCCGTCCAGTACATACATCCGGGCGCCTAGTACATACATACGCCCGTCAGGTATATAGAATCGCGCGTCATGCACATAGAAATGCACGTTCTGTACATACATACGCCCGTCCAGTACATTCATCCGGGCGCCTAGTACATACATACGCCTGTCCAGTACATGGAGGCGTGCGTCGATTACATAACAACACCCCTCTAGTACATGGAACAACGCGCCAAATACATACATACTTCCGTCAGGTATATAGAATCGCGCGTCCAGTACATACATCCGGGCGCCTCGTACATACATACGCCTGTCCAGTAAATGGAAGCGTGCGTCGATTACATAACGACACCCCTCTAGTACATGGAACAACGCGCCAAATACATACATACGTCCGTCAGGTATATAGAATCGCGCGTCATGCACATAGAAATGCGCGTTCTGTACATACATACGCCCGTCCAGTACATACATCCGGGCGCCTAGTACATACATACGCCTGTCCAGTACATGGAAGCGTGCGTCGATTACATAACAACACCCCTCTAGTACATGGAACAACGCGCCAAATACATACATACTTCCGTCAGGTATATAGAATCGCGCGTCCAGTACATACATCCGGGCGCCTCGTACATACATACGCCTGTCCAGTAAATGGAAGCGTGCGTCGATTACATAACGACACCCCTCTAGTACATGGAACAACGCGCCAAATACATACATACGTCCGTCAGGTATATAGAATCGCGCGTCATGCACATAGAAATGCGCGTTCTGTACATACATACGCCCGTCCAGTACATACATCCGGGCGCCTAGTACATACATACGCCTGTCAGGTATATAGAATCGCGCGTCATGCACATAGAAATGCGCGTTCTGTACATACATACGCTAGTCCAGTACATACATCCGGGCGCCTCGTACATACATACGCCTGTCCAGTACATGGAAGCGTGCGTCGATTACATAACAACACCCCTCTAGTACATGGAACAACGCGCCAAATACATACATACGTCCGTCAGGTATATAGAATCGCGCGTCATGCACATAGAAATGCACGTTCTGTACATACATACGCCCGTCCAGTACATACATCCGGGCGTCTAGTACATACATACGCCCGTCAGGTATATAGAATCTCGCGTCATGCACATAGAAATGCGCGTTCTGTACATACATACGCTCGTCCAGTACATACATCCGGGCGCCTAGTACATACATACGCCAGTCAGGTATATAGAATCGCGCGTCATGCACATAGAAATGCGCGTTCTGTACATACATACGCCCGTCCAGTACATTCATCCGGGCGCCTAGTACATACATACGCCTGTCCAGTACATGGAGGCGTGCGTCGATTACATAACAACACCCCTCTAGTACATGGAACAACGCGCCAAATACATACATACTTCCGTCAGGTATATAGAATCGCGCGTCCAGTACATACATCCGGGCGCCTCGTACATACATACGCCTGTCCAGTAAATGGAAGCGTGCGTCGATTACATAACGACACCCCTCTAGTACATGGAACAACGCGCCAAATACATACATACGTCCGTCAGGTATATAGAATCGCGCGTCATGCACATAGAAATGCGCGTTCTGTACATACATACGCCCGTCCAGTACATACATCCGGGCGCCTAGTACATACATAGGCCTGTCCAGTATATGACAGCGTGCGTCGATTACATAACGACACCCCTCTAGTACATGACAACGCGCCAAATACATACATACTTCCGTCAGGTATATAGAATCGCGCGTCATGTACACAGATATTCGCGTTCTGTACATACGTACGGCCGTCCAGTACATACATCCGGGCGCCTAGTCCATACATACGTCCGTCATGTATATAGAATCTGGCGTCATGCACATAGAAATGCACGTTCTGTACATACATACGCCCGTCCAGTACATACATCCGGGCGCCTAGTACATACATACGCCCGTCAGGTATATAGAATCGCGCGTCATGCACATAGAAATGCACGTTCTGTACATACATACGCCCGTCCAGTACATACATCCGGGCGCCTAGTACATACATACGTCCGTCAGATATATAGAATCGCGCGTCATGTACACAGAAATGCGCGTTCTGTACATACGTACGGCCGTCCAGTACATGCATCCGGGCGCCTGGTACATACATACGCCTGTCGAGTACATGGAATTGTGCGTCGATTATATTACGACACCCCTCTAGTACATGGAACAACGCGCCAAATACATACATACGTCCGTCATGTATATAGAATCGGGCGTCATGCACATAGAAATGCGCGTTCTGTACATACATACGCCCTTCCAGTACATACATCCGGGCGCCTCGTGCATACATACGCCTGTCCAGTACATGGAAGCGTTCGTCGATTACATAACGACACCCCTCTAGTACATGGAACAACGCGCCAAATACATACATACTTTCGTCAGGTATATAGAATCGCGCGTCATGTACACAGATATTCGCGTTCTGTACATACGTACGGCCGTCCAGTACATACATCCGGGCGCCTAGTACATACATACGTCCGTCATGTATATAGAATCTGGCGTCATGCACATAGAAATGCACGTTCTGTACATACATACGCCCGTCCAGTACATACATCCGGGCGCCTAGTACATACATACGCCCGTCAGGTATATAGAATCGCGCGTCATGCACATAGAAATGCACGTTCTGTACATACATACGCCCGTCCAGTACATTCATCCGGGCGCCTAGTACATACATACGCCTGTCCAGTACATGGAGGCGTGCGTCGATTACATAACAACACCCCTCTAGTACATGGAACAACGCGCCAAATACATACATACTTCCGTCAGGTATATAGAATCGCGCGTCCAGTACATACATCCGGGCGCCTCGTACATACATACGCCTGTCCAGTAAATGGAAGCGTGCGTCGATTACATAACGACACCCCTCTAGTACATGGAACAACGCGCCAAATACATACATACGTCCGTCAGGTATATAGAATCGCGCGTCATGCACATAGAAATGCGCGTTCTGTACATACATACGCCCGTCCAGTACATACATCCGGGCGCCTAGTACATACATAGGCCTGTCCAGTATATGACAGCGTGCGTCGATTACATAACGACACCCCTCTAGTACATGACAACGCGCCAAATACATACATACTTCCGTCAGGTATATAGAATCGCGCGTCATGTACACAGATATTCGCGTTCTGTACATACGTACGGCCGTCCAGTACATACATCCGGGCGCCTAGTCCATACATACGTCCGTCATGTATATAGAATCTGGCGTCATGCACATAGAAATGCACGTTCTGTACATACATACGCCCGTCCAGTACATACATCCGGGCGCCTAGTACATACATACGCCCGTCAGGTATATAGAATCGCGCGTCATGCACATAGAAATGCACGTTCTGTACATACATACGCCCGTCCAGTACATACATCCGGGCGCCTAGTACATACATACGTCCGTCAGATATATAGAATCGCGCGTCATGTACACAGAAATGCGCGTTCTGTACATACGTACGGCCGTCCAGTACATGCATCCGGGCGCCTGGTACATACATACGCCTGTCGAGTACATGGAATTGTGCGTCGATTATATTACGACACCCCTCTAGTACATGGAACAACGCGCCAAATACATACATACGTCCGTCATGTATATAGAATCGGGCGTCATGCACATAGAAATGCGCGTTCTGTACATACATACGCCCTTCCAGTACATACATCCGGGCGCCTAGTACATACATAGGCCTGTCCAGTATATGACACCGTGCGTCGATTACATAACGACACCCCTCTAGTACATGGAACAACGCGCCAAATACATACATACGCCCGTCCGGGACATAGAATCGCGCGTAATGCACATAGAAATGCATGTTCTGTACATACATACGCCCGTCCAGTACATACATCCGGGCGCCTAGTACATACATACGCCTGTCAGGTATATAGAATCGCGCGTCATGCACATAGAAATGCGCGTTCTGTACATAAATACGCTCGTCCAGTACATACATCCGGGCGCCTCGTGCATACATACGCCTGTCCAGTACATGGAAGCGTTCGTCGATTACATAACAACACCCCTCTAGTACATGACAACGCGCCAAATACATACATACTTCCGTCAGGTATATAGAATCGCGCGTCATGTACACAGATATTCGCGTTCTGTACATACGTACGGCCGTCCAGTACATACATCCGGGCGCCTAGTCCATACATACGTCCGTCATGTATATAGAATCTGGCGTCATGCACATAGAAATGCACGTTCTGTACATACATACGCCCGTCCAGTACATACATCCGGGCGCCTAGTACATACATACGCCCGTCAGGTATATAGAATCGCGCGTCATGCACATAGAAATGCACGTTCTGTACATACATACGCCCGTCCAGTACATACATCCGGGCGCCTAGTACATACATACGTCCGTCAGATATATAGAATCGCGCGTCATGTACACAGAAATGCGCGTTCTGTACATACGTACGGCCGTCCAGTACATGCATCCGGGCGCCTGGTACATACATACGCCTGTCGAGTACATGGAATTGTGCGTCGATTATATTACGACACCCCTCTAGTACATGGAACAACGCGCCAAATACATACATACGTCCGTCATGTATATAGAATCGGGCGTCATGCACATAGAAATGCGCGTTCTGTACATACATACGCCCTTCCAGTACATACATCCGGGCGCCTCGTGCATACATACGCCTGTCCAGTACATGGAAGCGTTCGTCGATTACATAACGACACCCCTCTAGTACATGGAACAACGCGCCAAATACATACATACTTTCGTCAGGTATATAGAATCGCGCGTCATGTACACAGATATTCGCGTTCTGTACATACGTACGGCCGTCCAGTACATACATCCGGGCGCCTAGTACATACATACGTCCGTCATGTATATAGAATCTGGCGTCATGCACATAGAAATGCACGTTCTGTACATACATACGCCCGTCCAGTACATACATCCGGGCGCCTAGTACATACATACGCCCGTCAGGTATATAGAATCGCGCGTCATGCACATAGAAATGCACGTTCTGTACATACATACGCCCGTCCAGTACATTCATCCGGGCGCCTAGTACATACATACGCCTGTCCAGTACATGGAGGCGTGCGTCGATTACATAACAACACCCCTCTAGTACATGGAACAACGCGCCAAATACATACATACTTCCGTCAGGTATATAGAATCGCGCGTCCAGTACATACATCCGGGCGCCTCGTACATACATACGCCTGTCCAGTAAATGGAAGCGTGCGTCGATTACATAACGACACCCCTCTAGTACATGGAACAACGCGCCAAATACATACATACGTCCGTCAGGTATATAGAATCGCGCGTCATGCACATAGAAATGCGCGTTCTGTACATACATACGCCCGTCCAGTACATACATCCGGGCGCCTAGTACATACATAGGCCTGTCCAGTATATGACAGCGTGCGTCGATTACATAACGACACCCCTCTAGTACATGACAACGCGCCAAATACATACATACTTCCGTCAGGTATATAGAATCGCGCGTCATGTACACAGATATTCGCGTTCTGTACATACGTACGGCCGTCCAGTACATACATCCGGGCGCCTAGTCCATACATACGTCCGTCATGTATATAGAATCTGGCGTCATGCACATAGAAATGCACGTTCTGTACATACATACGCCCGTCCAGTACATACATCCGGGCGCCTAGTACATACATACGCCCGTCAGGTATATAGAATCGCGCGTCATGCACATAGAAATGCACGTTCTGTACATACATACGCCCGTCCAGTACATACATCCGGGCGCCTAGTACATACATACGTCCGTCAGATATATAGAATCGCGCGTCATGTACACAGAAATGCGCGTTCTGTACATACGTACGGCCGTCCAGTACATGCATCCGGGCGCCTGGTACATACATACGCCTGTCGAGTACATGGAATTGTGCGTCGATTATATTACGACACCCCTCTAGTACATGGAACAACGCGCCAAATACATACATACGTCCGTCATGTATATAGAATCGGGCGTCATGCACATAGAAATGCGCGTTCTGTACATACATACGCCCTTCCAGTACATACATCCGGGCGCCTAGTACATACATAGGCCTGTCCAGTATATGACACCGTGCGTCGATTACATAACGACACCCCTCTAGTACATGGAACAACGCGCCAAATACATACATACGCCCGTCCGGGACATAGAATCGCGCGTAATGCACATAGAAATGCATGTTCTGTACATACATACGCCCGTCCAGTACATACATCCGGGCGCCTAGTACATACATACGCCTGTCAGGTATATAGAATCGCGCGTCATGCACATAGAAATGCGCGTTCTGTACATAAATACGCTCGTCCAGTACATACATCCGGGCGCCTCGTGCATACATACGCCTGTCCAGTACATGGAAGCGTTCGTCGATTACATAACAACACCCCTCTAGTACATGGAACAACGCGCCAAATACATACATACTTCCGTCAGGTATATAGAATCGCGCGTCCAGTACATACATCCGGGCGCCTCGTACATACATACGCCTGTCCAGTACATGGAAGCGTGCGTCGATTACATAACGACACCCCTCTAGTACATGGAACAACGCGCCAAATACATACATACTTTCGTCAGGTATATAGAATCGCGCGTCATGTACACAGATATTCGCGTTCTGTACATACGTACGGCCGTCCAGTACATACATCCGGGCGCCTAGTACATACATACGTCCGTCATGTATATAGAATCGGGCGTCATGCACATAGAAATGCACGTTCTGTACATACATACGCCCGTCCAGTACATACATCCGGGCGCCTAGTACATACATACGCCTGTCCAGTATATGACAGCGCGCGTCGATTACATAACGACACCCCTCTAGGACATGGAATAACGCGCCAAATACATACATACGCCCGCCCGGGACATAGCATCGCGCGTCATGTACACAGAAATGCGCGTTCTGTACATACGTACGCCCGTCCAGTACATACATCCGGGCGCCTAGTACATACATACGTCCGTCATGTATATAGAATCGGGCGTCATGCACATTGTTCCGTCCCACGGAATAAAACGCGTGGAAAGTTTGGCAAGGTTTATGGCACGTATCTCGGAAGAAAGGGATTATTTTTGAGGAAAGAAGTTCGTTCAAATTGCTTGCAACCGGCAAACAATGCATTTCACGCGCAGGCAAAGCATGATCACTTAAATTACTCTCGTCATCCTCAATAATCGTCAAATGCCATAAACCTGGACTTCCGATGGGTTCCGGTCATAATGTAACGGTACGCGAAGCCGATCCCCGGAACCTGGAGGAATTTCCCATCGGGCCAAATTTTCCAGACCCATCGCAGTTCCAGGTATCGCCCCACTTCTTCCGGGAAATACCGCGCTTCGGGCGCATCGGAAGAGTGGTGAACCTCGAACCTGCACTCTGATTGGTAAGGTAATTTTTTGTCTTGACCAATCAGCTGACACACGGAAGAAGTCGCCGTCGGACTTCCTTCCGGAACGACTTCGCTAAGACACTCTAAGACCAACACGCGAACAAACCAGATCAAACAGAATTGGTCGAACCCGATCGACAACACGACAATTCGACTTGTACGACAACTGTATTCAGCAACTATTAATACCTTTTGTTGTATATTTGTTTGAAATCGCGATAATTCACCTTTCAATCCTGCCATTTCAACGCGGCTTATTAATAAGCCAAATACGTCTCCGCATATCGTCACACCAGTGTAACGGGATTTACAACCCCGCGAAATTCGTTACGAGAATTGCGGTATTCGGGACGTTACATTTTGGTCCTTCGAGCCGGATCTGGGCGCTAAGGAAGCAGTCAATCCGGAGACAACACAACAAGGGGAAGATTCGACTGGGCAGGCAGTGCATCACCCTTAGACAACGCTGATCAACGCTGGAATCATCAGGACCTCATCAACCACGGATCATCGCGGCCAAACGAGGGCGGTGATCGAGGTGCAGGCACCCCGAAACAGCGGCATCAGCACATCCCATTTGTGGAGCATTGGGCTTCCCGACGAGCGCCATTCGCCAATCATCGCATCTTCAGCGCAGCCGACTGAAACGTAAGTCTGTTCATACTTGTTAAATTCGCTATCCTTCCACGTATCCGTTCAAACACCCTCCACACTAACCATGTCGCGTGAAGGTAATGCTCTCACCGAAAGGGAATTGATCCGCAAGCGCGGCGTGATCAAGGCCAAATTTACCGCATTTATGAACTTCATAAGAGATGTCGATCCGTCGGTAAATCAGAACATCCATCAAATTCGTCTCCGTATTGCCCAGATGGAGAAGGATTACGAAACATTCGAGTCAATTCAAGGCGCTTTAGAACTCGTCGCGCCGGACGAGCTGTTCGAGCAACGCCTCATCGAACGGAATGAGGTTAACGAGAACTATATCGCATATCTTGCCAAGGCGCAGGAACTCGTAGAAGCATACGAAAGGGCACAGAGTTCCTCGGCACCCGTAGGAGCGCATAACGCAGTACCGCACTTACAATCGCCGCTAACCGTCACATCGGAGATGCACGTGAAATTACCTACGATGAAATTACCAACATTTAGTGGGTCATACGAAGCATGGGCCGGATTTGCGGACGCCTTCCGCTCAGCGGTCCACGACAACCCAAGCTTCCGCGACACGCAGAAGCTTATTTATCTAAGATCGTGTCTGAGCGGAAGGGCCGCGGAAAAGGTAGAGTCGTTAGAGACGACGGCCGCCAACTATTCAGTTGCGTGGAACATTCTCGATCGGTATTACAATGATCCGTCCATCGTGATAAACAATCGAATTCAGGCAATGTTTGACTTACCCGCGTGCAGCAAGAACGTAAACTCATTAGGTGAGGTGGTGGATCTTGCCACAAGGCATTATCGCGCCCTAGTAGCTCTGAACAAACCATTCTTAGAAGCGTTCCCAGTCTATACGGTCGTATCTAAGCTAGACGACGCAACGCGACTCAGGTGGAAAGAACACACGCAGAACGTAGAACTGCCTTCTATGGAGCAGCTACTCGACTTTTTACACGCGAGAAGGAAACTATTAGAAGACAACCGCGACACCTCGACTAGGGGATCCATAGCGCAAGTAAGATCCGAAATTAAACAGAACGTATTTTCGAAACCGACGCGCAAACCCCAGCAAGCACACGTAGCAGTAGAAGTAAGCTGCGGTATCTGTAGGGACAAGCACTATACATCTAGTTGTATAAAACTAAAAAACACCACTGTAGAACGAAGGCTGGAAATAGTCAAGGCTGCGGGTCTTTGCATCAATTGCCTCAGACCAAATCATGCAGCCAAGAATTGTCTCGCAGGCTCGTGTAAACAGTGTAATGGACGACACCATACATTGTTACACAAGGAAGCGAACACCGAAACGCGAACCGCAACGCAGGTGAACGTATCGGCTCTAAGCGCGAACACAGATTCAGAAACGCTACTCTCGACCGCGATCATTCAGGTAGTAGATTGTAAGGGTCGATCGCAACAATGCCGGGTATTACTTGACTCTGGTTCACAGTCACATTTCTTATCCGAGGACGCCGCGCGCAGATTAGGATTATCGCGACGGCGAACCGACATTCCAGTGGCCAGCATTAATAAGGGTTCGACCACAGTACGGCACACCGTCACGGCAAGGGTACGATCGCGAACAAACAATTTCCAAACAGACGCGCACTTCTTGATCATACCACAGATAACAGATATGCTTCCGTCGCGACCGATCTCAAGGAGCTCGTTAAGAATTCCAAAAAACATCCCGTTAGCAGACCCAACCTTTGATCAACCGTCCGCAATAGATGGCCTGTTGGGCGCCGAATTGTTCCTGCAGCTCCTGTGCGTGGGACAAATTCAGCTAGCAAACGGCGCTCTTACATTACAGAAAACCAAGTTGGGTTGGATAATCGCCGGAAAAACTCCCGATTACGAGGCACCTCGTGCAGTGCGTTGCAATATCGCGACGATTCAGGAACGGGTCGCGAAATTTTGGGAAATCGAGGAACCGCAAATTAAACCCATTCTATCCGAACAAGAGCGCAAGGCAGAGGAACACTATACAATCAACACCACGCGTGACCCAGTTACCGGGCAGTATATAGTAAGGTTACCATTTAAGGACGACACGCCGATGCTGGGAGAGTCTTTTTCGGTCGCTTCACGAAGATTCCGTTCCCTAGAGCAGAGGCTAAATAAAAACCCAGAGCTAAAACTCCAATATACTAATTTCCTCCAAGAATACGTGGACTTAGGGCACATGTCCGAAATTAGGGAGATCCCAGAACACGGGTATTACTTACCTCATCACGCGGTGATAAAGGAAGCGAGCCTAACAACCAAGGTACGAGTTGTATTCGACGCGTCCGCGAAAACTACCACCGGAACCTCGCTGAATGACGCGTTACTAACGGGTCCCACCATTCAGGACAACCTTTACTCACTGCTAATTAGGTTTAGATTCCATCGTTACGTTCTAACCGCGGACATCGAGAAAATGTACCGTCAGGTACAAGTACACCCGAAGGACCGCACATTTCAAAAAATCTTGTGGCGACCATCCAACGAAGAGCCCATCAAAACCTACACACTCAACACCGTAACATACGGAACATCCGCTGCTCCGTTTCTAGCTACGCGTACCCTGCTCCAGTTAGCTCACGATGAGGGAAAATGCTTTCCACTAGGCGAAAGGGTCCTGCGAGAAGACTTCTACGTAGATGATCTTCTGACGGGCGCGGACACTCGAATAGGGGTAACGAAAATTAGAGACGAACTCATCGAACTATGTAGTAAGGGAAACTTTAAATTACGAAAATGGGCTGCAAACGAACGCACGCTCATAGAGGATTTAGAAGACAAGACGGACGCTACATACCTTCGACTTGACCTGGACAATGCTATCAAAACCCTCGGTTTAGGATGGGACGCGAAGGGAGACAACATCGTTTATGACGTTAACAACATCGATTTTAACGGCCGAACAACAAAGAGAGCAATACTATCAATAATCGCATCACTTTTCGATCCCTTAGGACTTTTCGGACCAGTAATCGTACACGCGAAAATCTTCATGCAGGAGCTTTGGAAACTGCAATTGAATTGGGACGAATCAGTACCGACCGACACGCACACAACCTGGGTCAGCTTTTGCAAGGACTTGGGGACTTTAAACGAGATCTCAATCCCGCGCCGAGTGACGTGCAATGAACCGGTATCGCTGGAATTGCACGGATTTTGCGACGCGAGCGAACGAGCCTACGGCGCATGCATCTACATACGCTCAACTGACAATGAGGGCGTAGTAGACACACACTTATTATCCGCGAAATCGAGAGTAGCACCCCTTAAAACCGTAACGTTACCGCGATTAGAGCTTTGCGCGGCGCAGTTGCTTATCAATTTATATCAAGCAATCTCGCTCGCGACACGACGAATGCAATTTACTCGCACGGTTTTTTGGTCGGACTCGACCATTGCACTGCAATGGATAAAGACCCCTCCGCACTTACTAAAAACGTTCGTAGCACATCGCGTTAGCGAGATTCAAGAAGCTAGCAAAGAAGGCGAATGGCGGCACGTAGCATCAGCAGACAACCCTGCCGATTTAATATCCCGCGGTTTACTACCCGCAGAATTAATGCATAACGTGCTTTGGTTCCACGGGCCTACCTGGTTAGCAAGGACCGAGGATCACTGGCCGATCAACCGCGTGGAGGCAATTGATATACCAGAAGTACGACCCTCGGTAGCACTGAGCGTACAAGCAGCTCACTGGAACGGCTTCAATAGATTTTCAACCTATAACAGGCTTGTACGCGTAACCGCATACGTTTTAAGATTTTATTTCAACAGCTCAGGCAAGGAAACGAACAAGAACACCTTGTCCGTATTCGAAATCCAACGATCGGAACAATATATCATTAGAACCGTGCAAGGGACTACTTACACGCAAGAAATCCGCGCATTAAAGAGCTCAGATCAGGTGATCGGGAACATCGCACCTCTAAATCCCTTTATTGACGACAAAGGGCTATTAAGGGTAGGCGGACGATTATCTCGGGCAAACATTCCTTACGATGCACGACATCAACTGCTGTTGCCGAAGAGGCATCACGTAACCGACCTAATCGTGACGGAATATCACCTAAGAAATTTCCATGCAGGCACTCTAGCTACCTTTAACGCAATCCGCCACAAGTTTTGGATCCCTGACGGCAAACGGCTCGTCAGAAAATTCATACGCAAATGCGTCCCATGCTTCAGGGCAAAACCTCCAGTATCAAACTACAAAATGGGTGATCTACCGCCCGGTCGCGTTAACTCATCCAAACCTTTCGATCATGTTGGAGTAGATTTCTGTGGCCCCCTCTGGATAAAGGAGAAAACTCACCGTAACAGAGGAAAGGTCAAGATATATCTCGCGATATTCGTGTGCTTCGCAACAAAGGCGGTCCATATAGAATTAGTCAGCGATTTAACCACCGATGCCTTCATAGCAGCTCTCCGTCGATTCTTCGCGCGACGAGGTCTATCAAGGCACATATATTCAGACAACGCGACAAACTTCATCGGGGCAAAACGGGAGATCAAGGAATTATACGCGTTCTTGATGGACCGGGACATAAATCAAACAATCGCGGCAACGCTAGCCAATGAGGGCATTACTTGGCACACAATCCCACCAAGATCCCCACACTTTGGCGGCCTATGGGAGGCCGCAGTAAAAAGCGTAAAACGTCACTTGACTCGCGTAGTAGGTGAGACGTTACTCTCTTACGAGGCTCTACTAACATTTACAGCGCAAATAGAAGCTATCCTAAATTCTCGACCCATCACTCCATTATCACCTGACCCTAACGATTTGCAAGCCCTCACCCCTGGTCACTTCCTTATTGGCGAAAATTTAACGAGTGTGCCAGATTACGAATTTTCAGCCACTCCGCCCAACAGATTGACAGCATGGCAGCACGTGCAACAAATGCGGAACCATCTGTGGAAAAGATGGATTAAAGATTATTTGCAGGAGCAAACAGCACGCACAAAATGGGCTTCTGCGAAACCACCGGACATCCCTATTGGAACACTGGTTGTTCTGCGAGAGGATAACACACCGCCCATGCGATGGCCGCTCGGGAGAGTCTCAGCCATCCATCCAGGTGACGACGGAATCGTCCGCGTGGTCACCGTAAAAACCATCCATGGAGAATACAAGCGGTGTACAAAACGAATAGCCCCGTTACCACTGAATGACTAACGACACGACGCGAACCATTAGAATTAAAGTCGCGTCCACATGTACAATTAATGGAGCGATGTCTCAACCATAGGCTAAGGACCACGTGTACGGAGAACTCACACAGACTTACCATAGGCTTAATATCTCATGTATCATTATACTATGTATTGATCGAGTAACTCTCTCAACGGGGGGAGTATGTTCCGTCCCACGGAATAAAACGCGTGGAAAGTTTGGCAAGGTTTATGGCACGTATCTCGGAAGAAAGGGATTATTTTTGAGGAAAGAAGTTCGTTCAAATTGCTTGCAACCGGCAAACAATGCATTTCACGCGCAGGCAAAGCATGATCACTTAAATTACTCTCGTCATCCTCAATAATCGTCAAATGCCATAAACCTGGACTTCCGATGGGTTCCGGTCATAATGTAACGGTACGCGAAGCCGATCCCCGGAACCTGGAGGAATTTCCCATCGGGCCAAATTTTCCAGACCCATCGCAGTTCCAGGTATCGCCCCACTTCTTCCGGGAAATACCGCGCTTCGGGCGCATCGGAAGAGTGGTGAACCTCGAACCTGCACTCTGATTGGTAAGGTAATTTTTTGTCTTGACCAATCAGCTGACACACGGAAGAAGTCGCCGTCGGACTTCCTTCCGGAACGACTTCGCTAAGACACTCTAAGACCAACACGCGAACAAACCAGATCAAACAGAATTGGTCGAACCCGATCGACAACACGACAATTCGACTTGTACGACAACTGTATTCAGCAACTATTAATACCTTTTGTTGTATATTTGTTTGAAATCGCGATAATTCACCTTTCAATCCTGCCATTTCAACGCGGCTTATTAATAAGCCAAATACGTCTCCGCATATCGTCACACCAGTGTAACGGGATTTACAACCCCGCGAAATTCGTTACGAGAATTGCGGTATTCGGGACGTTACACACATAGAAATGCACGTTCTGTACATACATACGCCCGTCCAGTACATACATACGCCCGTCAGGTATATAGAATCTCGCGTCATGCACATAGAAATGCGCGTTCCGTACATAAATACGCTCGTCCAGTACATACATCCGGGCGCCTCGTACATACATACGCCTGTCCAGTACATGGAAGCGTTCGTCGATTACATAACAACACCCCTCTAGTACATGGAACAACGCGCCAAATACATACATACTTCCGTCAGGTATATAGAATCGCGCGTCCAGTACATACATCCGGGCGCCTCGTACATACATACGCCTGTCCAGTACATGGAAGCGTGCGTCGATTACATAACGACACCCCTCTAGTACATGGAACAACGCGCCAAATACATACATACGTCCGTCATGTATATAGAATCGGGCGTCATGCACATAGAAATGCACGTTCTGTACACACATACGCCCGTCCAGTACATACATCCGGGCGCCTAGTACATACATACGCCCGTCAGGTATATAGAATCGCGCGTCATGCACATAGAAATGCGCGTTCTGTACATACATACGCTCGTCCAGTACATACATCCGGGCGCCTCGTACACACATACGCCTGTCCAGTACATGGAAGCGTTCGTCGATTACATAACAACACCCCTCTAGTACATGGAACAACGCGCCAAATACATACATACTTCCGTCAGGTATATAGAATCGCGCGTCCAGTACATACATCCGGGCGCCTCGTACATACATACGCCTGTCCAGTACATGGAAGCGTGCGTCGATTACATAACGACACCCCTCTAGTACATGGAACAACGCGCCAAATACATACATACTTCCGTCAGGTATATAGAATCGCGCGTCTTGTACACAGATATTCGCGTTCTGTACATACGTACGGCCGTCCAGTACATACATCCGGGCGCCTAGTACATACATACGTCCGTCATGTATATAGAATCGGGCGTCATGCACATAGAAATGCACGTTCTGTACATACATACGCCCGTCCAGTACATACATACGCCCGTCAGGTATATAGAATCTCGCGTCATGCACATAGAAATGCGCGTTCTGTACATACATACGCTCGTCCAGTACATACATCCGGGCGCCTAGTACATACATACGCCCGTCAGGTATATAGAATCGCGCGTCATGCACATAGAAATGCGCGTTCTGTACATACATACGCCCGTCCAGTACATACATCCGGGCGCCTAGTACATACATACGCCTGTCAGGTATATAGAATCGCGCGTCATGCACATAGAAATGCGCGTTCTGTACATACATACGCTAGTCCAGTACATACATCCGGGCGCCTCGTACATACATACGCCTGTCCAGTACATGGAAGCGTGCGTCGATTACATAACAACACCCCTCTAGTACATGGAACAACGCGCCAAATACATACATACGTCCGTCAGGTATATAGAATCGCGCGTCATGCACATAGAAATGCACGTTCTGTACATACATACGCCCGTCCAGTACATACATCCGGGCGCCTAGTACATACATACGCCCGTCAGGTATATAGAATCGCGCGTCATGCACATAGAAATGCGCGTTCTGTACATACATACGCCCGTCCAGTACATACATCCGGGCGCCTAGTACATACATACGCCTGTCAGGTATATAGAATCGCGCGTCATGCACATAGAAATGCGCGTTCTGTACATACATACGCTAGTCCAGTACATACATCCGGGCGCCTCGTACATACATACGCCTGTCCAGTACATGGAAGCGTGCGTCGATTACATAACAACACCCCTCTAGTACATGGAACAACGCGCCAAATACATACATACGTCCGTCAGGTATATAGAATCGCGCGTCATGCACATAGAAATGCACGTTCTGTACATACATACGCCCGTCCAGTACATACATCCGGGCGTCTAGTACATACATACGCCCGTCAGGTATATAGAATCTCGCGTCATGCACATAGAAATGCGCGTTCTGTACATACATACGCTCGTCCAGTACATACATCCGGGCGCCTAGTACATACATACGCCAGTCAGGTATATAGAATCGAGCGTCATGCACATAGAAATGCGCGTTCTGTACATACATACGCCCGTCCAGTACATACATCCGGGCGCCTAGTACATACATACGCCTGTCCAGTACATGGAAGCGTGCGTCGATTACATAACAACACCCCTCTAGTACATGGAACAACGCGCCAAATACATACATACTTCCGTCAGGTATATAGAATCGCGCGTCCAGTACATACATCCGGGCGCCTCGTACATACATACGCCTGTCCAGTAAATGGAAGCGTGCGTCGATTACATAACGACACCCCTCTAGTACATGGAACAACGCGCCAAATACATACATACGTCCGTCAGGTATATAGAATCGCGCGTCATGCACATAGAAATGCGCGTTCTGTACATACATACGCCCGTCCAGTACATACATCCGGGCGCCTAGTACATACATACGCCTGTCAGGTATATAGAATCGCGCGTCATGCACATAGAAATGCGCGTTCTGTACATAAATACGCTCGTCCAGTACATACATCCGGGCGCCTAGTACATACATACGCCCGTCAGGTATATAGAATCGCGCGTCATGCACATAGAAATGCGCGTTCTGTACATACATACGCCCGTCCAGTACATACATCCGGGCGCCTAGTACATACATACGCCTGTCAGGTATATAGAATCGCGCGTCATGCACATAGAAATGCGCGTTCTGTACATACATACGCTCGTCCAGTACATACATCCGGGCGCCTCGTACACACATACGCCTGTCCAGTACATGGAAGCGTTCGTCGATTACATAACAACACCCCTCTAGTACATGGAACAACGCGCCAAATACATACATACTTCCGTCAGGTATATAGAATCGCGCGTCCAGTACATACATCCGGGCGCCTCGTACATACATACGCCTGTCCAGTACATGGAAGCGTGCGTCGATTACATAACGACACCCCTCTAGTACATGGAACAACGCGCCAAATACATACATACTTCCGTCAGGTATATAGAATCGCGCGTCTTGTACACAGATATTCGCGTTCTGTACATACGTACGGCCGTCCAGTACATACATCCGGGCGCCTAGTACATACATACGTCCGTCATGTATATAGAATCGGGCGTCATGCACATAGAAATGCACGTTCTGTACATACATACGCCCGTCCAGTACATACATACGCCCGTCAGGTATATAGAATCTCGCGTCATGCACATAGAAATGCGCGTTCTGTACATACATACGCTCGTCCAGTACATACATCCGGGCGCCTAGTACATACATACGCCCGTCAGGTATATAGAATCGCGCGTCATGCACATAGAAATGCGCGTTCTGTACATACATACGCCCGTCCAGTACATACATCCGGGCGCCTAGTACATACATACGCCTGTCAGGTATATAGAATCGCGCGTCATGCACATAGAAATGCGCGTTCTGTACATACATACGCTAGTCCAGTACATACATCCGGGCGCCTCGTACATACATACGCCTGTCCAGTACATGGAAGCGTGCGTCGATTACATAACAACACCCCTCTAGTACATGGAGCAACGCGCCAAATACATACATACGTCCGTCAGGTATATAGAATCGCGCGTCATGCACATAGAAATGCACGTTCTGTACATACATACGCCCGTCCAGTACATACATCCGGGCGTCTAGTACATACATACGCCCGTCAGGTATATAGAATCTCGCGTCATGCACATAGAAATGCGCGTTCTGTACATACATACGCTCGTCCAGTACATACATCCGGGCGCCTAGTACATACATACGCCAGTTAGGTATATAGAATCGCGCGTCATGCACATAGAAATGCGCGTTCTGTACATACATACGCCCGTCCAGTACATACATCCGGGCGCCTAGTACATACATACGCCTGTCCAGTACATGGAAGCGTGCGTCGATTACATAACAACACCCCTCTAGTACATGGAACAACGCGCCAAATACATACATACTTCCGTCAGGTATATAGAATCGCGCGTCCAGTACATACATCCGGGCGCCTCGTACATACATACGCCTGTCCAGTAAATGGAAGCGTGCGTCGATTACATAACGACACCCCTCTAGTACATGGAACAACGCGCCAAATACATACATACGTCCGTCAGGTATATAGAATCGCGCGTCATGCACATAGAAATGCGCGTTCTGTACATACATACGCCCGTCCAGTACATACATCCTGGCGCCTAGTACATACATAGGCCTGTCCAGTATATGACAGCGTGCGTCGATTACATAACGACACCCCTCTAGTACATGACAACGCGCCAAATACATACATACTTCCGTCAGGTATATAGAATCGCGCGTCATGTACACAGATATTCGCGTTCTGTACATACGTACGGCCGTCCAGTACATACATCCGGGCGCCTAGTCCATACATACGTCCGTCATGTATATAGAATCGGGCGTCATGCACATAGAAATGCACGTTCTGTACATACATACGCCCGTCCAGTACATACATCCGGGCGCCTAGTACATACATACGCCTGTCCAGTACATGGAAGCGTGCGTCGATTACATAACAACACCCCTCTAGTACATGGAACAACGCGCCAAATACATACATACGTCCGTCAGGTATATAGAATCGCGCGTCATGCACATAGAAATGCACGTTCTGTACATACATACGCCCGTCCAGTACATACATCCGGGCGTCTAGTACATACATACGCCCGTCAGGTATATAGAATCTCGCGTCATGCACATAGAAATGCGCGTTCTGTACATACATACGCTCGTCCAGTACATACATCCGGGCGCCTAGTACATACATACGCCAGTCAGGTATATAGAATCGAGCGTCATGCACATAGAAATGCGCGTTCTGTACATACATACGCCCGTCCAGTACATACATCCGGGCGCCTAGTACATACATACGCCTGTCCAGTACATGGAAGCGTGCGTCGATTACATAACAACACCCCTCTAGTACATGGAACAACGCGCCAAATACATACATACTTCCGTCAGGTATATAGAATCGCGCGTCCAGTACATACATCCGGGCGCCTCGTACATACATACGCCTGTCCAGTAAATGGAAGCGTGCGTCGATTACATAACGACACCCCTCTAGTACATGGAACAACGCGCCAAATACATACATACGTCCGTCAGGTATATAGAATCGCGCGTCATGCACATAGAAATGCGCGTTCTGTACATACATACGCCCGTCCAGTACATACATCCGGGCGCCTAGTACATACATACGCCTGTCAGGTATATAGAATCGCGCGTCATGCACATAGAAATGCGCGTTCTGTACATAAATACGCTCGTCCAGTACATACATCCGGGCGCCTAGTACATACATACGCCCGTCAGGTATATAGAATCGCGCGTCATGCACATAGAAATGCGCGTTCTGTACATACATACGCCCGTCCAGTACATACATCCGGGCGCCTAGTACATACATACGCCTGTCAGGTATATAGAATCGCGCGTCATGCACATAGAAATGCGCGTTCTGTACATACATACGCTCGTCCAGTACATACATCCGGGCGCCTCGTACACACATACGCCTGTCCAGTACATGGAAGCGTTCGTCGATTACATAACAACACCCCTCTAGTACATGGAACAACGCGCCAAATACATACATACTTCCGTCAGGTATATAGAATCGCGCGTCCAGTACATACATCCGGGCGCCTCGTACATACATACGCCTGTCCAGTACATGGAAGCGTGCGTCGATTACATAACGACACCCCTCTAGTACATGGAACAACGCGCCAAATACATACATACTTCCGTCAGGTATATAGAATCGCGCGTCTTGTACACAGATATTCGCGTTCTGTACATACGTACGGCCGTCCAGTACATACATCCGGGCGCCTAGTACATACATACGTCCGTCATGTATATAGAATCGGGCGTCATGCACATAGAAATGCACGTTCTGTACATACATACGCCCGTCCAGTACATACATACGCCCGTCAGGTATATAGAATCTCGCGTCATGCACATAGAAATGCGCGTTCTGTACATACATACGCTCGTCCAGTACATACATCCGGGCGCCTAGTACATACATACGCCCGTCAGGTATATAGAATCGCGCGTCATGCACATAGAAATGCGCGTTCTGTACATACATACGCCCGTCCAGTACATACATCCGGGCGCCTAGTACATACATACGCCTGTCAGGTATATAGAATCGCGCGTCATGCACATAGAAATGCGCGTTCTGTACATACATACGCTAGTCCAGTACATACATCCGGGCGCCTCGTACATACATACGCCTGTCCAGTACATGGAAGCGTGCGTCGATTACATAACAACACCCCTCTAGTACATGGAGCAACGCGCCAAATACATACATACGTCCGTCAGGTATATAGAATCGCGCGTCATGCACATAGAAATGCACGTTCTGTACATACATACGCCCGTCCAGTACATACATCCGGGCGTCTAGTACATACATACGCCCGTCAGGTATATAGAATCTCGCGTCATGCACATAGAAATGCGCGTTCTGTACATACATACGCTCGTCCAGTACATACATCCGGGCGCCTAGTACATACATACGCCAGTTAGGTATATAGAATCGCGCGTCATGCACATAGAAATGCGCGTTCTGTACATACATACGCCCGTCCAGTACATACATCCGGGCGCCTAGTACATACATACGCCTGTCCAGTACATGGAAGCGTGCGTCGATTACATAACAACACCCCTCTAGTACATGGAACAACGCGCCAAATACATACATACTTCCGTCAGGTATATAGAATCGCGCGTCCAGTACATACATCCGGGCGCCTCGTACATACATACGCCTGTCCAGTACATGGAAGCGTGCGTCGATTACATAACGACACCCCTCTAGTACATGGAACAACGCGCCAAATACATACATACTTCCGTCAGGTATATAGAATCGCGCGTCTTGTACACAGATATTCGCGTTCTGTACATACGTACGGCCGTCCAGTACATACATCCGGGCGCCTAGTACATACATACGTCCGTCATGTATATAGAATCGGGCGTCATGCACATAGAAATGCACGTTCTGTACATACATACGCCCGTCCAGTACATACATACGCCCGTCAGGTATATAGAATCTCGCGTCATGCACATAGAAATGCGCGTTCTGTACATACATACGCTCGTCCAGTACATACATCCGGGCGCCTAGTACATACATACGCCCGTCAGGTATATAGAATCGCGCGTCATGCACATAGAAATGCGCGTTCTGTACATACATACGCCCGTCCAGTACATACATCCGGGCGCCTAGTACATACATACGCCTGTCAGGTATATAGAATCGCGCGTCATGCACATAGAAATGCGCGTTCTGTACATACATACGCTAGTCCAGTACATACATCCGGGCGCCTCGTACATACATACGCCTGTCCAGTACATGGAAGCGTGCGTCGATTACATAACAACACCCCTCTAGTACATGGAGCAACGCGCCAAATACATACATACGTCCGTCAGGTATATAGAATCGCGCGTCATGCACATAGAAATGCACGTTCTGTACATACATACGCCCGTCCAGTACATACATCCGGGCGTCTAGTACATACATACGCCCGTCAGGTATATAGAATCTCGCGTCATGCACATAGAAATGCGCGTTCTGTACATACATACGCTCGTCCAGTACATACATCCGGGCGCCTAGTACATACATACGCCAGTTAGGTATATAGAATCGCGCGTCATGCACATAGAAATGCGCGTTCTGTACATACATACGCCCGTCCAGTACATACATCCGGGCGCCTAGTACATACATACGCCTGTCCAGTACATGGAAGCGTGCGTCGATTACATAACAACACCCCTCTAGTACATGGAACAACGCGCCAAATACATACATACTTCCGTCAGGTATATAGAATCGCGCGTCCAGTACATACATCCGGGCGCCTCGTACATACATACGCCTGTCCAGTAAATGGAAGCGTGCGTCGATTACATAACGACACCCCTCTAGTACATGGAACAACGCGCCAAATACATACATACGTCCGTCAGGTATATAGAATCGCGCGTCATGCACATAGAAATGCGCGTTCTGTACATACATACGCCCGTCCAGTACATACATCCTGGCGCCTAGTACATACATAGGCCTGTCCAGTATATGACAGCGTGCGTCGATTACATAACGACACCCCTCTAGTACATGACAACGCGCCAAATACATACATACTTCCGTCAGGTATATAGAATCGCGCGTCATGTACACAGATATTCGCGTTCTGTACATACGTACGGCCGTCCAGTACATACATCCGGGCGCCTAGTCCATACATACGTCCGTCATGTATATAGAATCGGGCGTCATGCACATAGAAATGCACGTTCTGTACATACATACGCCCGTCCAGTACATACATCCGGGCGCCTAGTACATACATACGCCTGTCCAGTACATGGAAGCGTGCGTCGATTACATAACAACACCCCTCTAGTACATGGAACAACGCGCCAAATACATACATACGTCCGTCAGGTATATAGAATCGCGCGTCATGCACATAGAAATGCACGTTCTGTACATACATACGCCCGTCCAGTACATACATCCGGGCGTCTAGTACATACATACGCCCGTCAGGTATATAGAATCTCGCGTCATGCACATAGAAATGCGCGTTCTGTACATACATACGCTCGTCCAGTACATACATCCGGGCGCCTAGTACATACATACGCCAGTCAGGTATATAGAATCGAGCGTCATGCACATAGAAATGCGCGTTCTGTACATACATACGCGCGTCCAGTACATACATCCGGGCGCCTCGTACATACATACGCCTGTCCAGTAAATGGAAGCGTGCGTCGATTACATAACGACACCCCTCTAGTACATGGAACAACGCGCCAAATACATACATACGTCCGTCAGGTATATAGAATCGCGCGTCATGCACATAGAAATGCGCGTTCTGTACATACATACGCCCGTCCAGTACATACATCCGGGCGCCTAGTACATACATACGCCTGTCAGGTATATAGAATCGCGCGTCATGCACATAGAAATGCGCGTTCTGTACATAAATACGCTCGTCCAGTACATACATCCGGGCGCCTAGTACATACATACGCCCGTCAGGTATATAGAATCGCGCGTCATGCACATAGAAATGCGCGTTCTGTACATACATACGCCCGTCCAGTACATACATCCGGGCGCCTAGTACATACATACGCCTGTCAGGTATATAGAATCGCGCGTCATGCACATAGAAATGCGCGTTCTGTACATACATACGCTCGTCCAGTACATACATCCGGGCGCCTCGTACACACATACGCCTGTCCAGTACATGGAAGCGTTCGTCGATTACATAACAACACCCCTCTAGTACATGGAACAACGCGCCAAATACATACATACTTCCGTCAGGTATATAGAATCGCGCGTCCAGTACATACATCCGGGCGCCTCGTACATACATACGCCTGTCCAGTACATGGAAGCGTGCGTCGATTACATAACGACACCCCTCTAGTACATGGAACAACGCGCCAAATACATACATACTTCCGTCAGGTATATAGAATCGCGCGTCTTGTACACAGATATTCGCGTTCTGTACATACGTACGGCCGTCCAGTACATACATCCGGGCGCCTAGTACATACATACGTCCGTCATGTATATAGAATCGGGCGTCATGCACATAGAAATGCACGTTCTGTACATACATACGCCCGTCCAGTACATACATACGCCCGTCAGGTATATAGAATCTCGCGTCATGCACATAGAAATGCGCGTTCTGTACATACATACGCTCGTCCAGTACATACATCCGGGCGCCTAGTACATACATACGCCCGTCAGGTATATAGAATCGCGCGTCATGCACATAGAAATGCGCGTTCTGTACATACATACGCCCGTCCAGTACATACATCCGGGCGCCTAGTACATACATACGCCTGTCAGGTATATAGAATCGCGCGTCATGCACATAGAAATGCGCGTTCTGTACATACATACGCTAGTCCAGTACATACATCCGGGCGCCTCGTACATACATACGCCTGTCCAGTACATGGAAGCGTGCGTCGATTACATAACAACACCCCTCTAGTACATGGAGCAACGCGCCAAATACATACATACGTCCGTCAGGTATATAGAATCGCGCGTCATGCACATAGAAATGCACGTTCTGTACATACATACGCCCGTCCAGTACATACATCCGGGCGTCTAGTACATACATACGCCCGTCAGGTATATAGAATCTCGCGTCATGCACATAGAAATGCGCGTTCTGTACATACATACGCTCGTCCAGTACATACATCCGGGCGCCTAGTACATACATACGCCAGTTAGGTATATAGAATCGCGCGTCATGCACATAGAAATGCGCGTTCTGTACATACATACGCCCGTCCAGTACATACATCCGGGCGCCTAGTACATACATACGCCTGTCCAGTACATGGAAGCGTGCGTCGATTACATAACAACACCCCTCTAGTACATG
>JALHAQ010000145.1:0-26941 GCA_023838395.1 Holcopasites calliopsidis | reverse complement strand
ACCTCAACGTGAGGCGCTTATTTCGCAGCTAACCAGCATATCTGCTGGCCATTCCCCTATCCGCCACCTGGGGACGCGCCGGGTAGCGGTTGGACCAAACCGCCTCCGGAGGCAAACCGAACCTAACCTAACCTAAGCGAGAACGTGTAATTACGGTGATATCTCTTGAAATCACTTCATTTCGACGTCGGCAGCTGTCATTTCGCATGCAATTTGTGCTGCTGAAGCGAATGGCGGAAACAGATTGAAGATCCGACGTCGTGTTCAGGAGTTACGGGCGTTTGTAGCGGTTACAGGAGGCAAACCTAACCTAATCGAGAACGTGTAATTACGACGATACCTCTTGAAATCACTTCATTTCGACGTCGGCAACTGTCATTTCGCATGCAATTTGTGCTGCTGAAGCGAATGGCGCAAACAGATTGAAGATCCGACGTCGTGTTCAGGAGTTACGGGCGATTGTAGCGGTTACACGAGGCAAACCTAACCTAATCGAGAACGTGTAATTACGACGATATCTCTTGAAATCACATCATTTCGACGTCGGCCACTGTCATTTCGCATGCAATTTGTGCTGCTGAAGCGAATGGCGCATACAGATTAAAGATCCGACGTCGTGTTCAGGAGTTACGGGCGTTTGTAGCGGTTACACGTGGCAAACCTAACCTAACCTAACCTAATCGAAAACGTGTAGTTACGACGATATCTCTTGAAATCACGGCATTTCGACGCCGGCGACTGTCATTTCGCATGTAATTTGTGCTGCTGAAGCGAATGCCGCAAGCAGATTGAAGATCCGACGTCGCGTTCAGGAGTTACGGGCATTTGTAGCGGTTGTACGAGGCAAACCGAACCTAACCTAACCTAAGCGAAAACGTGTAATTACGACGATATCTCTTGAAGTCACTTCATTTCGACGTCGGCAACTGTCATTTCGCATGCAATTTGTGCTGCTGAAGCGAATGCCGCAAGCAGATTAAAGATCCGACATCGCGTTCAGGAGTTACGGGCGTTGTTAGTGGTTTTACGAGGCAAACCGAACCTAACCTAACATAAGCGAAAACGTGTAATTACGACGATATCTCTTGAAATCACTTCATTTCGACGTCGGCAACTGTCATTTCGCATGCAATTTGTGCTGCTGAAGCGAATGCCGCAAGCAGATTAAAGATCCGACGTCGCGTTCAGGAGTTACGGGCGTTGTTAGCGGTTTTACGAGGCAAACCGAACCTTACCTAACCTAAGCGAAAACGTGTAATTACGGCGATATCTCTTGAAATCACGGCATTTCGACGCCGGCGACTGTCATTTCGCATGTAATTTGTGCTGCTGAAGCGAATGCCGCAAGCAGATTGAAGATCCGACGTCGCGTTCAGGAATTACGGGCATTTGTAGCGGTTACACGAGGCAAACCGAACCTAACCTAACCTAAGCGAAAACGTGTAATTACGACGATATCTCTTGAAATCACGGCATTTCGACATCGGCGACTGTCATTTCGCATGCAATTTGTGCTGCTGAAGCGAATGCCGCAAGCAGATTGAAGATCCGACTTTGTGTTCAGGAGTTACGGGCGTTTGTAGCGGTTACACGAGGCAAACCTAACCTAATCGAGAACGTGTAATGACGACGATATCTCTTGAAATCACTTCATTTGGACGTCGGCCACTGTCATTTCGCATGCAATTTGTGCTGCTGAAGCGAATGCCGCAAGCAGATTAAAGATCCGACATCGCGTTCAGGAGTTACGGGCGTTGTTAGCGGTTTTACGAGGCAAACCGAACCTAACCTAACCTAAGCGAGAACGTGTAATTACGGCGATATCTCTTGAAATTACTTCATTTCGACGTCGGCAACTGTCATTTCGCATGCAATTTGTGCTGCTGAAGCGAATGGAGCAAACAGATTGAAGATCCGACGTCGTGTTCAGGAGTTACGGGCGTTTGTAGCGGTTACACGAGGCAAACCTAACCTAATCGAGAACGTATAATTACGACGATATCTCTTGAAATCACTTCATTTCGACGTCGGCCACTATCATTTCGCATGCAATTTGTGCTGCTGAAGCGAATGCCGCAAGCAGATTGAAGATCCGACGTCGCGTTCAGGAGTTACGGGCATTTGTAGCGGTTGTACGAGGCAAACCGAACCTAACCTAACCTAAGCGAAAACGTGTAATTACGACGATATCTCTTGAAATCACGGCATTTCGACGTCGGCGACTGTCATTTCGCATGCAATTTATGCTGCTGAAGCGAATGCCGCAAGCAGATTGAAGATCCGACTTCGTGTTCAGGAGTAACGGGCGTTTGTAGCGGTTACACGAGGCAAACCTAACCTAATCGAGAACGTGTAATTACGACGATATCTCTTGAAATCACTTCATTTCGACGTCGGCCACTGTCATTTCGCATGCAATTTGTGCTGCTGAAGCGAATGCCGCAAGCAGATTAAAGATCCGACGTCGCGTTCAGGAGTTACGGGCGTTGTTAGCGGTTTTACGAGGCAAACCGAACCAAACCTAACCTAAGCGAGAACGTGTAATTACGGCGATATCTCTTGAAATCACTTCATTTCGACGTCGGCAGCTGTCATTTCGCATGCAATTTGTGCTGCTGAAGCGAATGCCGCAAGCAGATTGAAGATCCGACGTCGCGTTCAGGAGTTACGGGCATTTGTAGCGGTTGTACGAGGCAAACCGAACCTAACCTAACCTAAGCGAAAACGTGTAATTACGGCGATATCTCTTGAAATTACTTCATTTCGACGTCGGCAACTGTCATTTCGCATGCAATTTGTGCTGCTGAAGCGAATGCCGCAAGCAGATTAAAGATCCGACGTCGCGTTCAGGAGTTACGGGCGTTGTTAGCGGTTTTACGAGGCAAACCGAACCAAACCTAACCTAAGCGAGAACGTGTAATTACGGCGATATCTCTTGAAATCACTTCATTTCGACGTCGGCAGCTGTCATTTCGCATGCAATTTGTGCTGCTGAAGCGAATGGCGCAAACAGATTGAAGATCCGACGTCGCGTTCAGGAGTTACGGGCATTTGTAGCGGTTGTACGAGGCAAACCGAACCTAACCTAACCTAAGCGAAAACGTGTAATTACGACGATATCTCTTGAAATCACGGCATTTCGACGTCGGCGACTGTCATTTCGCATGCAATTTGTGCTGCTGAAGCGAATGCCGCAAGCAGATTGAAGATCCGACTTCGTGTTCAGGAGTTACGGGCGTTTGTAGCGGTTACACGAGGCAAACCTAACCTAACCGAGAACGTGTAATTACGACGATATCTCTTGAAATCACTTCATTTCGACGTCGGCCACTGTCATTTCGCATGCAATTTGTGCTGCTGAAGCGAATGCCGCAAGGAGATTAAAGATCCGACATCGCGTTCAGGAGTTACGGGCGTTGTTAGTGGTTTTACGAGGCAAACCGAACCTAACCTAACCTAAGCGAGAACGTGTAATTACGGTGATATCTCTTGAAATCACTTCATTTCGACGTCGGCAGCTGTCATTTCGCATGCAATTTGTGCTGCTGAAGCGAATGGCGGAAACAGATTGAAGATCCGACGTCGTGTTCAGGAGTTACGGGCGTTTGTAGCGGTTACAGGAGGCAAACCTAACCTAATCGAGAACGTGTAATTACGACGATACCTCTTGAAATCACTTCATTTCGACGTCGGCAACTGTCATTTCGCATGCAATTTGTGCTGCTGAAGCGAATGGCGCAAACAGATTGAAGATCCGACGTCGTGTTCAGGAGTTACGGGCGATTGTAGCGGTTACACGAGGCAAACCTAACCTAATCGAGAACGTGTAATTACGACGATATCTCTTGAAATCACATCATTTCGACGTCGGCCACTGTCATTTCGCATGCAATTTGTGCTGCTGAAGCGAATGGCGCATACAGATTAAAGATCCGACGTCGTGTTCAGGAGTTACGGGCGTTTGTAGCGGTTACACGTGGCAAACCTAACCTAACCTAACCTAATCGAAAACGTGTAGTTACGACGATATCTCTTGAAATCACGGCATTTCGACGCCGGCGACTGTCATTTCGCATGTAATTTGTGCTGCTGAAGCGAATGCCGCAAGCAGATTGAAGATCCGACGTCGCGTTCAGGAGTTACGGGCATTTGTAGCGGTTGTACGAGGCAAACCGAACCTAACCTAACCTAAGCGAAAACGTGTAATTACGACGATATCTCTTGAAGTCACTTCATTTCGACGTCGGCAACTGTCATTTCGCATGCAATTTGTGCTGCTGAAGCGAATGCCGCAAGCAGATTAAAGATCCGACATCGCGTTCAGGAGTTACGGGCGTTGTTAGTGGTTTTACGAGGCAAACCGAACCTAACCTAACATAAGCGAAAACGTGTAATTACGACGATATCTCTTGAAATCACTTCATTTCGACGTCGGCAACTGTCATTTCGCATGCAATTTGTGCTGCTGAAGCGAATGCCGCAAGCAGATTAAAGATCCGACGTCGCGTTCAGGAGTTACGGGCGTTGTTAGCGGTTTTACGAGGCAAACCGAACCTTACCTAACCTAAGCGAAAACGTGTAATTACGGCGATATCTCTTGAAATCACGGCATTTCGACGCCGGCGACTGTCATTTCGCATGTAATTTGTGCTGCTGAAGCGAATGCCGCAAGCAGATTGAAGATCCGACGTCGCGTTCAGGAATTACGGGCATTTGTAGCGGTTACACGAGGCAAACCGAACCTAACCTAACCTAAGCGAAAACGTGTAATTACGACGATATCTCTTGAAATCACGGCATTTCGACATCGGCGACTGTCATTTCGCATGCAATTTGTGCTGCTGAAGCGAATGCCGCAAGCAGATTGAAGATCCGACTTTGTGTTCAGGAGTTACGGGCGTTTGTAGCGGTTACACGAGGCAAACCTAACCTAATCGAGAACGTGTAATGACGACGATATCTCTTGAAATCACTTCATTTGGACGTCGGCCACTGTCATTTCGCATGCAATTTGTGCTGCTGAAGCGAATGCCGCAAGCAGATTAAAGATCCGACATCGCGTTCAGGAGTTACGGGCGTTGTTAGCGGTTTTACGAGGCAAACCGAACCTAACCTAACCTAAGCGAGAACGTGTAATTACGGCGATATCTCTTGAAATTACTTCATTTCGACGTCGGCAACTGTCATTTCGCATGCAATTTGTGCTGCTGAAGCGAATGGAGCAAACAGATTGAAGATCCGACGTCGTGTTCAGGAGTTACGGGCGTTTGTAGCGGTTACACGAGGCAAACCTAACCTAATCGAGAACGTATAATTACGACGATATCTCTTGAAATCACTTCATTTCGACGTCGGCCACTATCATTTCGCATGCAATTTGTGCTGCTGAAGCGAATGCCGCAAGCAGATTGAAGATCCGACGTCGCGTTCAGGAGTTACGGGCATTTGTAGCGGTTGTACGAGGCAAACCGAACCTAACCTAACCTAAGCGAAAACGTGTAATTACGACGATATCTCTTGAAATCACGGCATTTCGACGTCGGCGACTGTCATTTCGCATGCAATTTATGCTGCTGAAGCGAATGCCGCAAGCAGATTGAAGATCCGACTTCGTGTTCAGGAGTAACGGGCGTTTGTAGCGGTTACACGAGGCAAACCTAACCTAATCGAGAACGTGTAATTACGACGATATCTCTTGAAATCACTTCATTTCGACGTCGGCCACTGTCATTTCGCATGCAATTTGTGCTGCTGAAGCGAATGCCGCAAGGAGATTAAAGATCCGACATCGCGTTCAGGAGTTACGGGCGTTGTTAGTGGTTTTACGAGGCAAACCGAACCTAACCTAACCTAAGCGAGAACGTGTAATTACGGTGATATCTCTTGAAATCACTTCATTTCGACGTCGGCAGCTGTCATTTCGCATGCAATTTGTGCTGCTGAAGCGAATGGCGGAAACAGATTGAAGATCCGACGTCGTGTTCAGGAGTTACGGGCGTTGTTAGCGGTTTTACGAGGCAAACCGAACCAAACCTAACCTAAGCGAGAACGTGTAATTACGGCGATATCTCTTGAAATCACTTCATTTCGACGTCGGCAGCTGTCATTTCGCATGCAATTTGTGCTGCTGAAGCGAATGGCGCAAACAGATTGAAGATCCGACGTCGCGTTCAGGAGTTACGGGCATTTGTAGCGGTTGTACGAGGCAAACCGAACCTAACCTAACCTAAGCGAAAACGTGTAATTACGACGATATCTCTTGAAATCACGGCATTTCGACGTCGGCGACTGTCATTTCGCATGCAATTTGTGCTGCTGAAGCGAATGCCGCAAGCAGATTGAAGATCCGACTTCGTGTTCAGGAGTTACGGGCGTTTGTAGCGGTTACACGAGGCAAACCTAACCTAACCGAGAACGTGTAATTACGACGATATCTCTTGAAATCACTTCATTTCGACGTCGGCCACTGTCATTTCGCATGCAATTTGTGCTGCTGAAGCGAATGCCGCAAGGAGATTAAAGATCCGACATCGCGTTCAGGAGTTACGGGCGTTGTTAGTGGTTTTACGAGGCAAACCGAACCTAACCTAACCTAAGCGAGAACGTGTAATTACGGTGATATCTCTTGAAATCACTTCATTTCGACGTCGGCAGCTGTCATTTCGCATGCAATTTGTGCTGCTGAAGCGAATGGCGGAAACAGATTGAAGATCCGACGTCGTGTTCAGGAGTTACGGGCGTTTGTAGCGGTTACAGGAGGCAAACCTAACCTAATCGAGAACGTGTAATTACGACGATACCTCTTGAAATCACTTCATTTCGACGTCGGCAACTGTCATTTCGCATGCAATTTGTGCTGCTGAAGCGAATGGCGCAAACAGATTGAAGATCCGACGTCGTGTTCAGGAGTTACGGGCGATTGTAGCGGTTACACGAGGCAAACCTAACCTAATCGAGAACGTGTAATTACGACGATATCTCTTGAAATCACATCATTTCGACGTCGGCCACTGTCATTTCGCATGCAATTTGTGCTGCTGAAGCGAATGGCGCATACAGATTAAAGATCCGACGTCGTGTTCAGGAGTTACGGGCGTTTGTAGCGGTTACACGTGGCAAACCTAACCTAACCTAACCTAATCGAAAACGTGTAGTTACGACGATATCTCTTGAAATCACGGCATTTCGACGCCGGCGACTGTCATTTCGCATGTAATTTGTGCTGCTGAAGCGAATGCCGCAAGCAGATTGAAGATCCGACGTCGCGTTCAGGAGTTACGGGCATTTGTAGCGGTTGTACGAGGCAAACCGAACCTAACCTAACCTAAGCGAAAACGTGTAATTACGACGATATCTCTTGAAGTCACTTCATTTCGACGTCGGCAACTGTCATTTCGCATGCAATTTGTGCTGCTGAAGCGAATGCCGCAAGCAGATTAAAGATCCGACATCGCGTTCAGGAGTTACGGGCGTTGTTAGTGGTTTTACGAGGCAAACCGAACCTAACCTAACATAAGCGAAAACGTGTAATTACGACGATATCTCTTGAAATCACTTCATTTCGACGTCGGCAACTGTCATTTCGCATGCAATTTGTGCTGCTGAAGCGAATGCCGCAAGCAGATTAAAGATCCGACGTCGCGTTCAGGAGTTACGGGCGTTGTTAGCGGTTTTACGAGGCAAACCGAACCTTACCTAACCTAAGCGAAAACGTGTAATTACGGCGATATCTCTTGAAATCACGGCATTTCGACGCCGGCGACTGTCATTTCGCATGTAATTTGTGCTGCTGAAGCGAATGCCGCAAGCAGATTGAAGATCCGACGTCGCGTTCAGGAATTACGGGCATTTGTAGCGGTTACACGAGGCAAACCGAACCTAACCTAACCTAAGCGAAAACGTGTAATTACGACGATATCTCTTGAAATCACGGCATTTCGACATCGGCGACTGTCATTTCGCATGCAATTTGTGCTGCTGAAGCGAATGCCGCAAGCAGATTGAAGATCCGACTTTGTGTTCAGGAGTTACGGGCGTTTGTAGCGGTTACACGAGGCAAACCTAACCTAATCGAGAACGTGTAATGACGACGATATCTCTTGAAATCACTTCATTTGGACGTCGGCCACTGTCATTTCGCATGCAATTTGTGCTGCTGAAGCGAATGCCGCAAGCAGATTAAAGATCCGACATCGCGTTCAGGAGTTACGGGCGTTGTTAGCGGTTTTACGAGGCAAACCGAACCTAACCTAACCTAAGCGAGAACGTGTAATTACGGCGATATCTCTTGAAATTACTTCATTTCGACGTCGGCAACTGTCATTTCGCATGCAATTTGTGCTGCTGAAGCGAATGGAGCAAACAGATTGAAGATCCGACGTCGTGTTCAGGAGTTACGGGCGTTTGTAGCGGTTACACGAGGCAAACCTAACCTAATCGAGAACGTATAATTACGACGATATCTCTTGAAATCACTTCATTTCGACGTCGGCCACTATCATTTCGCATGCAATTTGTGCTGCTGAAGCGAATGCCGCAAGCAGATTGAAGATCCGACGTCGCGTTCAGGAGTTACGGGCATTTGTAGCGGTTGTACGAGGCAAACCGAACCTAACCTAACCTAAGCGAAAACGTGTAATTACGACGATATCTCTTGAAATCACGGCATTTCGACGTCGGCGACTGTCATTTCGCATGCAATTTATGCTGCTGAAGCGAATGCCGCAAGCAGATTGAAGATCCGACTTCGTGTTCAGGAGTAACGGGCGTTTGTAGCGGTTACACGAGGCAAACCTAACCTAATCGAGAACGTGTAATTACGACGATATCTCTTGAAATCACTTCATTTCGACGTCGGCCACTGTCATTTCGCATGCAATTTGTGCTGCTGAAGCGAATGCCGCAAGCAGATTAAAGATCCGACGTCGCGTTCAGGAGTTACGGGCGTTGTTAGCGGTTTTACGAGGCAAACCGAACCAAACCTAACCTAAGCGAGAACGTGTAATTACGGCGATATCTCTTGAAATCACTTCATTTCGACGTCGGCAGCTGTCATTTCGCATGCAATTTGTGCTGCTGAAGCGAATGCCGCAAGCAGATTGAAGATCCGACGTCGCGTTCAGGAGTTACGGGCATTTGTAGCGGTTGTACGAGGCAAACCGAACCTAACCTAACCTAAGCGAAAACGTGTAATTACGGCGATATCTCTTGAAATTACTTCATTTCGACGTCGGCAACTGTCATTTCGCATGCAATTTGTGCTGCTGAAGCGAATGCCGCAAGCAGATTAAAGATCCGACGTCGCGTTCAGGAGTTACGGGCGTTGTTAGCGGTTTTACGAGGCAAACCGAACCAAACCTAACCTAAGCGAGAACGTGTAATTACGGCGATATCTCTTGAAATCACTTCATTTCGACGTCGGCAGCTGTCATTTCGCATGCAATTTGTGCTGCTGAAGCGAATGGCGCAAACAGATTGAAGATCCGACGTCGCGTTCAGGAGTTACGGGCATTTGTAGCGGTTGTACGAGGCAAACCGAACCTAACCTAACCTAAGCGAAAACGTGTAATTACGACGATATCTCTTGAAATCACGGCATTTCGACGTCGGCGACTGTCATTTCGCATGCAATTTGTGCTGCTGAAGCGAATGCCGCAAGCAGATTGAAGATCCGACTTCGTGTTCAGGAGTTACGGGCGTTTGTAGCGGTTACACGAGGCAAACCTAACCTAACCGAGAACGTGTAATTACGACGATATCTCTTGAAATCACTTCATTTCGACGTCGGCCACTGTCATTTCGCATGCAATTTGTGCTGCTGAAGCGAATGCCGCAAGGAGATTAAAGATCCGACATCGCGTTCAGGAGTTACGGGCGTTGTTAGTGGTTTTACGAGGCAAACCGAACCTAACCTAACCTAAGCGAGAACGTGTAATTACGGTGATATCTCTTGAAATCACTTCATTTCGACGTCGGCAGCTGTCATTTCGCATGCAATTTGTGCTGCTGAAGCGAATGGCGGAAACAGATTGAAGATCCGACGTCGTGTTCAGGAGTTACGGGCGTTTGTAGCGGTTACAGGAGGCAAACCTAACCTAATCGAGAACGTGTAATTACGACGATACCTCTTGAAATCACTTCATTTCGACGTCGGCAACTGTCATTTCGCATGCAATTTGTGCTGCTGAAGCGAATGGCGCAAACAGATTGAAGATCCGACGTCGTGTTCAGGAGTTACGGGCGATTGTAGCGGTTACACGAGGCAAACCTAACCTAATCGAGAACGTGTAATTACGACGATATCTCTTGAAATCACATCATTTCGACGTCGGCCACTGTCATTTCGCATGCAATTTGTGCTGCTGAAGCGAATGGCGCATACAGATTAAAGATCCGACGTCGTGTTCAGGAGTTACGGGCGTTTGTAGCGGTTACACGTGGCAAACCTAACCTAACCTAACCTAATCGAAAACGTGTAGTTACGACGATATCTCTTGAAATCACGGCATTTCGACGCCGGCGACTGTCATTTCGCATGTAATTTGTGCTGCTGAAGCGAATGCCGCAAGCAGATTGAAGATCCGACGTCGCGTTCAGGAGTTACGGGCATTTGTAGCGGTTGTACGAGGCAAACCGAACCTAACCTAACCTAAGCGAAAACGTGTAATTACGACGATATCTCTTGAAGTCACTTCATTTCGACGTCGGCAACTGTCATTTCGCATGCAATTTGTGCTGCTGAAGCGAATGCCGCAAGCAGATTAAAGATCCGACATCGCGTTCAGGAGTTACGGGCGTTGTTAGTGGTTTTACGAGGCAAACCGAACCTAACCTAACATAAGCGAAAACGTGTAATTACGACGATATCTCTTGAAATCACTTCATTTCGACGTCGGCAACTGTCATTTCGCATGCAATTTGTGCTGCTGAAGCGAATGCCGCAAGCAGATTAAAGATCCGACGTCGCGTTCAGGAGTTACGGGCGTTGTTAGCGGTTTTACGAGGCAAACCGAACCTTACCTAACCTAAGCGAAAACGTGTAATTACGGCGATATCTCTTGAAATCACGGCATTTCGACGCCGGCGACTGTCATTTCGCATGTAATTTGTGCTGCTGAAGCGAATGCCGCAAGCAGATTGAAGATCCGACGTCGCGTTCAGGAATTACGGGCATTTGTAGCGGTTACACGAGGCAAACCGAACCTAACCTAACCTAAGCGAAAACGTGTAATTACGACGATATCTCTTGAAATCACGGCATTTCGACATCGGCGACTGTCATTTCGCATGCAATTTGTGCTGCTGAAGCGAATGCCGCAAGCAGATTGAAGATCCGACTTTGTGTTCAGGAGTTACGGGCGTTTGTAGCGGTTACACGAGGCAAACCTAACCTAATCGAGAACGTGTAATGACGACGATATCTCTTGAAATCACTTCATTTGGACGTCGGCCACTGTCATTTCGCATGCAATTTGTGCTGCTGAAGCGAATGCCGCAAGCAGATTAAAGATCCGACATCGCGTTCAGGAGTTACGGGCGTTGTTAGCGGTTTTACGAGGCAAACCGAACCTAACCTAACCTAAGCGAGAACGTGTAATTACGGCGATATCTCTTGAAATTACTTCATTTCGACGTCGGCAACTGTCATTTCGCATGCAATTTGTGCTGCTGAAGCGAATGGAGCAAACAGATTGAAGATCCGACGTCGTGTTCAGGAGTTACGGGCGTTTGTAGCGGTTACACGAGGCAAACCTAACCTAATCGAGAACGTATAATTACGACGATATCTCTTGAAATCACTTCATTTCGACGTCGGCCACTATCATTTCGCATGCAATTTGTGCTGCTGAAGCGAATGCCGCAAGCAGATTGAAGATCCGACGTCGCGTTCAGGAGTTACGGGCATTTGTAGCGGTTGTACGAGGCAAACCGAACCTAACCTAACCTAAGCGAAAACGTGTAATTACGACGATATCTCTTGAAATCACGGCATTTCGACGTCGGCGACTGTCATTTCGCATGCAATTTATGCTGCTGAAGCGAATGCCGCAAGCAGATTGAAGATCCGACTTCGTGTTCAGGAGTAACGGGCGTTTGTAGCGGTTACACGAGGCAAACCTAACCTAATCGAGAACGTGTAATTACGACGATATCTCTTGAAATCACTTCATTTCGACGTCGGCCACTGTCATTTCGCATGCAATTTGTGCTGCTGAAGCGAATGCCGCAAGCAGATTAAAGATCCGACGTCGCGTTCAGGAGTTACGGGCGTTGTTAGCGGTTTTACGAGGCAAACCGAACCAAACCTAACCTAAGCGAGAACGTGTAATTACGGCGATATCTCTTGAAATCACTTCATTTCGACGTCGGCAGCTGTCATTTCGCATGCAATTTGTGCTGCTGAAGCGAATGCCGCAAGCAGATTGAAGATCCGACGTCGCGTTCAGGAGTTACGGGCATTTGTAGCGGTTGTACGAGGCAAACCGAACCTAACCTAACCTAAGCGAAAACGTGTAATTACGGCGATATCTCTTGAAATTACTTCATTTCGACGTCGGCAACTGTCATTTCGCATGCAATTTGTGCTGCTGAAGCGAATGCCGCAAGCAGATTAAAGATCCGACGTCGCGTTCAGGAGTTACGGGCGTTGTTAGCGGTTTTACGAGGCAAACCGAACCAAACCTAACCTAAGCGAGAACGTGTAATTACGGCGATATCTCTTGAAATCACTTCATTTCGACGTCGGCAGCTGTCATTTCGCATGCAATTTGTGCTGCTGAAGCGAATGGCGCAAACAGATTGAAGATCCGACGTCGTGTTCAGGAGTTACGGGCGTTTGTAGCGGTTGTATAAGGCAATACTCAACGAAAGCGCGTAAATAGGGCGAAATTTCTTGAAATCAGGGCATTTCGACGTCGGCAACCGTCATTACCCATGCAATTTGTGCTGCTGAAGCGAATGGCGGAAACAGATTGAAGATCGGACGTCGTGTTCAGGAGTTACGTGCGTTTGTAGCGGTTACACGAGGCAAACCTAACCTAAGCGAAAACGTGTAATTACGACGATATCTCTTGAAATCACGGCATTTCGACGTCGGCGACTGTCATTTCGCATGCAATTTGTGCTGCTGAAGCGAATGCCGCAAGCAGATTGAAGATCCGACTTCGTGTTCAGGAGTTACGGGCGTTTGTAGCGGTTACACGAGGCAAACCTAACCTAACCGAGAACGTGTAATTACGACGATATCTCTTGAAATCACTTCATTTCGACGTCGGCAACTGTCATTTCGCATGCAATTTGTGCTGCTGAAGCGAATGCTGCAAGCAGATTAAAGATCCGACGTCGCGTTCAGGAGTTACGGGCGTTGTTAGCGGTTTTACGAGGCAAACCGAACCTTACCTAACCTAAGCGAAAACGTGTAATTACGGCGATATCTCTTGAAATCACGGCATTTCGACCCCGGCGACTGTCATTTCGCATGTAATTTGTACTGCTGAAGCGAATGCCGCAAGCAGATTGAAGATCCGACGTCGCGTTCAGGAGTTACGGGCATTTGTAGCGGTTGTACGAGGCAAACCGAACCTAACCTAACCTAAGCGAAAACGTGTAATTACGACGATATCTCTTGAAATCACTTCATTTCGACGTCGGCCACTGTCATTTCGCATGCAATTTGTGCTGCTGAAGCGAATGGAGCAAACAGATTGAAGATCCGACGTCGTGTTCAGGAGTTACGGGCGTTTGTAGCGGTTACAGGAGGCAAACCTAACCTAATCGAGAACGTGTAATTACGACGATATCTCTTGAAATCACATCATTTCGACGTCGGCCACTGTCATTTCGCATGCAATTTGTGCTGCTGAAGCGAATGGCGCATACAGATTAAAGATCCGACGTCGTGTTCAGGAGTTACGGGCGTTTGTAGCGGTTACACGTGGCAAACCTAACCTAACCTAACCTAATCGAAAACGTGTAGTTACGACGATATCTCTTGAAATCACGGCATTTCGACGCCGGCGACTGTCATTTCGCATGTAATTTGTGCTGCTGAAGCGAATGCCGCAAGCAGATTGAAGATCCGACGTCGCGTTCAGGAGTTACGGGCATTTGTAGCGGTTGTACGAGGCAAACCGAACCTAACCTAACCTAAGCGAAAACGTGTAATTACGACGATATCTCTTGAAGTCACTTCATTTCGACGTCGGCAACTGTCATTTCGCATGCAATTTGTGCTGCTGAAGCGAATGCCGCAAGCAGATTAAAGATCCGACATCGCGTTCAGGAGTTACGGGCGTTGTTAGTGGTTTTACGAGGCAAACCGAACCTAACCTAACCTAAGCGAAAACGTGTAATTACGACGATATCTCTTGAAATCACTTCATTTCGACGTCGGCAGCTGTCATTTCGCATGCAATTTGTGCTGCTGAAGCGAATGGCGCAAACAGATTGAAGATCCGACGACGTGTTCAGGAGTTACGGGCGTTTGTAGCGGTTGTATAAGGCAATACTCAACGAAAGCGCGTAAATAGGGCGAAATTTCTTGAAATCAGGGCATTTCGACGTCGGCAACCGTCATTACCCATGCAATTTGTGCTGCTGAAGCGAATGGCGGAAACAGATTGAAGATCGGACGTCGTGTTCAGGAGTTACGTGCGTTTGTAGCGGTTACACGAGGCAAACCTAACCTAAGCGAAAACGTGTAATTACGACGATATCTCTTGAAATCACGGCATTTCGACGTCGGCGACTGTCATTTCGCATGCAATTTGTGCTGCTGAAGCGAATGCCGCAAGCAGATTGAAGATCCGACTTCGTGTTCAGGAGTTACGGGCGTTTGTAGCGGTTACACGAGGCAAACCTAACCTAACCGAGAACGTGTAATTACGACGATATCTCTTGAAATCACTTCATTTCGACGTCGGCCACTGTCATTTCGCATGCAATTTGTGCTGCTGAAGCGAATGCCGCAAGGAGATTAAAGATCCGACATCGCGTTCAGGAGTTACGGGCGTTGTTAGTGGTTTTACGAGGCAAACCGAACCTAACCTAACCTAAGCGAGAACGTGTAATTACGGCGATATCTCTTGAAATCACTTCATTTCGACGTCGGCAGCTGTCATTTCGCATGCAATTTGTGCTGCTGAAGCGAATGGCGGAAACAGATTGAAGATCCGACGTCGTGTTCAGGAGTTACGGGCGTTTGTAGCGGTTACAGGAGGCAAACCTAACCTAATCGAGAACGTGTAATTACGACGATACCTCTTGAAATCACTTCATTTCGACGTCGGCAACTGTCATTTCGCATGCAATTTGTGCTGCTGAAGCGAATGGCGCAAACAGATTGAAGATCCGACGTCGTGTTCAGGAGTTACGGGCGATTGTAGCGGTTACACGAGGCAAACCTAACCTAATCGAGAACGTGTAATTACGACGATATCTCTTGAAATCACATCATTTCGACGTCGGCCACTGTCATTTCGCATGCAATTTGTGCTGCTGAAGCGAATGGCGCATACAGATTAAAGATCCGACGTCGTGTTCAGGAGTTACGGGCGTTTGTAGCGGTTACACGTGGCAAACCTAACCTAACCTAACCTAATCGAAAACGTGTAGTTACGACGATATCTCTTGAAATCACGGCATTTCGACGCCGGCGACTGTCATTTCGCATGTAATTTGTGCTGCTGAAGCGAATGCCGCAAGCAGATTGAAGATCCGACGTCGCGTTCAGGAGTTACGGGCATTTGTAGCGGTTGTACGAGGCAAACCGAACCTAACCTAACCTAAGCGAAAACGTGTAATTACGACGATATCTCTTGAAGTCACTTCATTTCGACGTCGGCAACTGTCATTTCGCATGCAATTTGTGCTGCTGAAGCGAATGCCGCAAGCAGATTAAAGATCCGACATCGCGTTCAGGAGTTACGGGCGTTGTTAGTGGTTTTACGAGGCAAACCGAACCTAACCTAACATAAGCGAAAACGTGTAATTACGACGATATCTCTTGAAATCACTTCATTTCGACGTCGGCAACTGTCATTTCGCATGCAATTTGTGCTGCTGAAGCGAATGCCGCAAGCAGATTAAAGATCCGACGTCGCGTTCAGGAGTTACGGGCGTTGTTAGCGGTTTTACGAGGCAAACCGAACCTTACCTAACCTAAGCGAAAACGTGTAATTACGGCGATATCTCTTGAAATCACGGCATTTCGACGCCGGCGACTGTCATTTCGCATGTAATTTGTGCTGCTGAAGCGAATGCCGCAAGCAGATTGAAGATCCGACGTCGCGTTCAGGAATTACGGGCATTTGTAGCGGTTACACGAGGCAAACCGAACCTAACCTAACCTAAGCGAAAACGTGTAATTACGACGATATCTCTTGAAATCACGGCATTTCGACATCGGCGACTGTCATTTCGCATGCAATTTGTGCTGCTGAAGCGAATGCCGCAAGCAGATTGAAGATCCGACTTTGTGTTCAGGAGTTACGGGCGTTTGTAGCGGTTACACGAGGCAAACCTAACCTAATCGAGAACGTGTAATGACGACGATATCTCTTGAAATCACTTCATTTGGACGTCGGCCACTGTCATTTCGCATGCAATTTGTGCTGCTGAAGCGAATGCCGCAAGCAGATTAAAGATCCGACATCGCGTTCAGGAGTTACGGGCGTTGTTAGCGGTTTTACGAGGCAAACCGAACCTAACCTAACCTAAGCGAGAACGTGTAATTACGGCGATATCTCTTGAAATTACTTCATTTCGACGTCGGCAACTGTCATTTCGCATGCAATTTGTGCTGCTGAAGCGAATGGAGCAAACAGATTGAAGATCCGACGTCGCGTTCAGGAGTTACGGTCGTTGTTAGCGGTTTTACGAGGCAAACCGAACCTTACCTAACCTAAGCGAAAACGTGTAATTACGGCGATATCTCTTGAAATCACGGCATTTCGACCCCGGCGACTGTCATTTCGCATGTAATTTGTACTGCTGAAGCGAATGCCGCAAGCAGATTGAAGATCCGACGTCGCGTTCAGGAGTTACGGGCATTTGTAGCGGTTGTACGAGGCAAACCGAACCTAACCTAACCTAAGCGAAAACGTGTAATTACGACGATATCTCTTGAAATCACTTCATTTCGACGTCGGCCACTGTCATTTCGCATGCAATTTGTGCTGCTGAAGCGAATGGAGCAAACAGATTGAAGATCCGACGTCGTGTTCAGGAGTTACGGGCGTTTGTAGCGGTTACAGGAGGCAAACCTAACCTAATCGAGAACGTGTAATTACGACGATATCTCTTGAAATCACATCATTTCGACGTCGGCCACTGTCATTTCGCATGCAATTTGTGCTGCTGAAGCGAATGGCGCATACAGATTAAAGATCCGACGTCGTGTTCAGGAGTTACGGGCGTTTGTAGCGGTTACACGTGGCAAACCTAACCTAACCTAACCTAATCGAAAACGTGTAGTTACGACGATATCTCTTGAAATCACGGCATTTCGACGCCGGCGACTGTCATTTCGCATGTAATTTGTGCTGCTGAAGCGAATGCCGCAAGCAGATTGAAGATCCGACGTCGCGTTCAGGAGTTACGGGCATTTGTAGCGGTTGTACGAGGCAAACCGAACCTAACCTAACCTAAGCGAAAACGTGTAATTACGACGATATCTCTTGAAGTCACTTCATTTCGACGTCGGCAACTGTCATTTCGCATGCAATTTGTGCTGCTGAAGCGAATGCCGCAAGCAGATTAAAGATCCGACATCGCGTTCAGGAGTTACGGGCGTTGTTAGTGGTTTTACGAGGCAAACCGAACCTAACCTAACCTAAGCGAAAACGTGTAATTACGACGATATCTCTTGAAATCACTTCATTTCGACGTCGGCAGCTGTCATTTCGCATGCAATTTGTGCTGCTGAAGCGAATGGCGCAAACAGATTGAAGATCCGACGACGTGTTCAGGAGTTACGGGCGTTTGTAGCGGTTGTATAAGGCAATACTCAACGAAAGCGCGTAAATAGGGCGAAATTTCTTGAAATCAGGGCATTTCGACGTCGGCAACCGTCATTACCCATGCAATTTGTGCTGCTGAAGCGAATGGCGGAAACAGATTGAAGATCGGACGTCGTGTTCAGGAGTTACGTGCGTTTGTAGCGGTTACACGAGGCAAACCTAACCTAAGCGAAAACGTGTAATTACGACGATATCTCTTGAAATCACGGCATTTCGACGTCGGCGACTGTCATTTCGCATGCAATTTGTGCTGCTGAAGCGAATGCCGCAAGCAGATTGAAGATCCGACTTCGTGTTCAGGAGTTACGGGCGTTTGTAGCGGTTACACGAGGCAAACCTAACCTAACCGAGAACGTGTAATTACGACGATATCTCTTGAAATCACTTCATTTCGACGTCGGCCACTGTCATTTCGCATGCAATTTGTGCTGCTGAAGCGAATGCCGCAAGGAGATTAAAGATCCGACATCGCGTTCAGGAGTTACGGGCGTTGTTAGTGGTTTTACGAGGCAAACCGAACCTAACCTAACCTAAGCGAGAACGTGTAATTACGGCGATATCTCTTGAAATCACTTCATTTCGACGTCGGCAGCTGTCATTTCGCATGCAATTTGTGCTGCTGAAGCGAATGGCGGAAACAGATTGAAGATCCGACGTCGTGTTCAGGAGTTACGGGCGTTTGTAGCGGTTACAGGAGGCAAACCTAACCTAATCGAGAACGTGTAATTACGACGATACCTCTTGAAATCACTTCATTTCGACGTCGGCAACTGTCATTTCGCATGCAATTTGTGCTGCTGAAGCGAATGGCGCAAACAGATTGAAGATCCGACGTCGTGTTCAGGAGTTACGGGCGATTGTAGCGGTTACACGAGGCAAACCTAACCTAATCGAGAACGTGTAATTACGACGATATCTCTTGAAATCACATCATTTCGACGTCGGCCACTGTCATTTCGCATGCAATTTGTGCTGCTGAAGCGAATGGCGCATACAGATTAAAGATCCGACGTCGTGTTCAGGAGTTACGGGCGTTTGTAGCGGTTACACGTGGCAAACCTAACCTAACCTAACCTAATCGAAAACGTGTAGTTACGACGATATCTCTTGAAATCACGGCATTTCGACGCCGGCGACTGTCATTTCGCATGTAATTTGTGCTGCTGAAGCGAATGCCGCAAGCAGATTGAAGATCCGACGTCGCGTTCAGGAGTTACGGGCATTTGTAGCGGTTGTACGAGGCAAACCGAACCTAACCTAACCTAAGCGAAAACGTGTAATTACGACGATATCTCTTGAAGTCACTTCATTTCGACGTCGGCAACTGTCATTTCGCATGCAATTTGTGCTGCTGAAGCGAATGCCGCAAGCAGATTAAAGATCCGACATCGCGTTCAGGAGTTACGGGCGTTGTTAGTGGTTTTACGAGGCAAACCGAACCTAACCTAACATAAGCGAAAACGTGTAATTACGACGATATCTCTTGAAATCACTTCATTTCGACGTCGGCAACTGTCATTTCGCATGCAATTTGTGCTGCTGAAGCGAATGCCGCAAGCAGATTAAAGATCCGACGTCGCGTTCAGGAGTTACGGGCGTTGTTAGCGGTTTTACGAGGCAAACCGAACCTTACCTAACCTAAGCGAAAACGTGTAATTACGGCGATATCTCTTGAAATCACGGCATTTCGACGCCGGCGACTGTCATTTCGCATGTAATTTGTGCTGCTGAAGCGAATGCCGCAAGCAGATTGAAGATCCGACGTCGCGTTCAGGAATTACGGGCATTTGTAGCGGTTACACGAGGCAAACCGAACCTAACCTAACCTAAGCGAAAACGTGTAATTACGACGATATCTCTTGAAATCACGGCATTTCGACATCGGCGACTGTCATTTCGCATGCAATTTGTGCTGCTGAAGCGAATGCCGCAAGCAGATTGAAGATCCGACTTTGTGTTCAGGAGTTACGGGCGTTTGTAGCGGTTACACGAGGCAAACCTAACCTAATCGAGAACGTGTAATGACGACGATATCTCTTGAAATCACTTCATTTGGACGTCGGCCACTGTCATTTCGCATGCAATTTGTGCTGCTGAAGCGAATGCCGCAAGCAGATTAAAGATCCGACATCGCGTTCAGGAGTTACGGGCGTTGTTAGCGGTTTTACGAGGCAAACCGAACCTAACCTAACCTAAGCGAGAACGTGTAATTACGGCGATATCTCTTGAAATTACTTCATTTCGACGTCGGCAACTGTCATTTCGCATGCAATTTGTGCTGCTGAAGCGAATGGAGCAAACAGATTGAAGATCCGACGTCGTGTTCAGGAGTTACGGGCGTTTGTAGCGGTTACACGAGGCAAACCTAACCTAATCGAGAACGTATAATTACGACGATATCTCTTGAAATCACTTCATTTCGACGTCGGCCACTATCATTTCGCATGCAATTTGTGCTGCTGAAGCGAATGCCGCAAGCAGATTGAAGATCCGACGTCGCGTTCAGGAGTTACGGGCATTTGTAGCGGTTGTACGAGGCAAACCGAACCTAACCTAACCTAAGCGAAAACGTGTAATTACGACGATATCTCTTGAAATCACGGCATTTCGACGTCGGCGACTGTCATTTCGCATGCAATTTATGCTGCTGAAGCGAATGCCGCAAGCAGATTGAAGATCCGACTTCGTGTTCAGGAGTAACGGGCGTTTGTAGCGGTTACACGAGGCAAACCTAACCTAATCGAGAACGTGTAATTACGACGATATCTCTTGAAATCACTTCATTTCGACGTCGGCCACTGTCATTTCGCATGCAATTTGTGCTGCTGAAGCGAATGCCGCAAGCAGATTAAAGATCCGACGTCGCGTTCAGGAGTTACGGGCGTTGTTAGCGGTTTTACGAGGCAAACCGAACCAAACCTAACCTAAGCGAGAACGTGTAATTACGGCGATATCTCTTGAAATCACTTCATTTCGACGTCGGCAGCTGTCATTTCGCATGCAATTTGTGCTGCTGAAGCGAATGCCGCAAGCAGATTGAAGATCCGACGTCGCGTTCAGGAGTTACGGGCATTTGTAGCGGTTGTACGAGGCAAACCGAACCTAACCTAACCTAAGCGAAAACGTGTAATTACGGCGATATCTCTTGAAATTACTTCATTTCGACGTCGGCAACTGTCATTTCGCATGCAATTTGTGCTGCTGAAGCGAATGCCGCAAGCAGATTAAAGATCCGACGTCGCGTTCAGGAGTTACGGGCGTTGTTAGCGGTTTTACGAGGCAAACCGAACCAAACCTAACCTAAGCGAGAACGTGTAATTACGGCGATATCTCTTGAAATCACTTCATTTCGACGTCGGCAGCTGTCATTTCGCATGCAATTTGTGCTGCTGAAGCGAATGGCGCAAACAGATTGAAGATCCGACGACGTGTTCAGGAGTTACGGGCGTTTGTAGCGGTTGTATAAGGCAATACTCAACGAAAGCGCGTAAATAGGGCGAAATTTCTTGAAATCAGGGCATTTCGACGTCGGCAACCGTCATTACCCATGCAATTTGTGCTGCTGAAGCGAATGGCGGAAACAGATTGAAGATCGGACGTCGTGTTCAGGAGTTACGTGCGTTTGTAGCGGTTACACGAGGCAAACCTAACCTAATCGAGAACGTGTAATGACGACGATATCTCTTGAAATCACTTCATTTGGACGTCGGCCACTGTCATTTCGCATGCAATTTGTGCTGCTGAAGCGAATGCCGCAAGCAGATTAAAGATCCGACATCGCGTTCAGGAGTTACGGGCGTTGTTAGCGGTTTTACGAGGCAAACCGAACCTAACCTAACCTAAGCGAGAACGTGTAATTACGGCGATATCTCTTGAAATTACTTCATTTCGACGTCGGCAACTGTCATTTCGCATGCAATTTGTGCTGCTGAAGCGAATGGAGCAAACAGATTGAAGATCCGACGTCGCGTTCAGGAGTTACGGTCGTTGTTAGCGGTTTTACGAGGCAAACCGAACCTTACCTAACCTAAGCGAAAACGTGTAATTACGGCGATATCTCTTGAAATCACGGCATTTCGACCCCGGCGACTGTCATTTCGCATGTAATTTGTACTGCTGAAGCGAATGCCGCAAGCAGATTGAAGATCCGACGTCGCGTTCAGGAGTTACGGGCATTTGTAGCGGTTGTACGAGGCAAACCGAACCTAACCTAACCTAAGCGAAAACGTGTAATTACGACGATATCTCTTGAAATCACTTCATTTCGACGTCGGCCACTGTCATTTCGCATGCAATTTGTGCTGCTGAAGCGAATGGAGCAAACAGATTGAAGATCCGACGTCGTGTTCAGGAGTTACGGGCGTTTGTAGCGGTTACAGGAGGCAAACCTAACCTAATCGAGAACGTGTAATTACGACGATATCTCTTGAAATCACATCATTTCGACGTCGGCCACTGTCATTTCGCATGCAATTTGTGCTGCTGAAGCGAATGGCGCATACAGATTAAAGATCCGACGTCGTGTTCAGGAGTTACGGGCGTTTGTAGCGGTTACACGTGGCAAACCTAACCTAACCTAACCTAATCGAAAACGTGTAGTTACGACGATATCTCTTGAAATCACGGCATTTCGACGCCGGCGACTGTCATTTCGCATGTAATTTGTGCTGCTGAAGCGAATGCCGCAAGCAGATTGAAGATCCGACGTCGCGTTCAGGAGTTACGGGCATTTGTAGCGGTTGTACGAGGCAAACCGAACCTAACCTAACCTAAGCGAGAACGTGTAATTACGGCGATATCTCTTGAAATCACTTCATTTCGACGTCGGCAGCTGTCATTTCGCATGTAATTTGTGCTGCTGAAGCGAATGCCGCAAGCAGATTAAAGATCCGACATCGCGTTCAGGAGTTACGGGCGTTGTTAGTGGTTTTACGAGGCAAACCGAACCTAACCTAACATAAGCGAAAACGTGTAATTACGACGATATCTCTTGAAATCACTTCATTTCGACGTCGGCAACTGTCATTTCGCATGCAATTTGTGCTGCTGAAGCGAATGCCGCAAGCAGATTAAAGATCCGACGTCGCGTTCAGGAGTTACGGGCGTTGTTAGCGGTTTTACGAGGCAAACCGAACCTTACCTAACCTAAGCGAAAACGTGTAATTACGGCGATATCTCTTGAAATCACGGCATTTCGACGCCGGCGACTGTCATTTCGCATGTAATTTGTGCTGCTGAAGCGAATGCCGCAAGCAGATTGAAGATCCGACGTCGCGTTCAGGAATTACGGGCATTTGTAGCGGTTACACGAGGCAAACCGAACCTAACCTAACCTAAGCGAAAACGTGTAATTACGACGATATCTCTTGAAATCACGGCATTTCGACATCGGCGACTGTCATTTCGCATGCAATTTGTGCTGCTGAAGCGAATGCCGCAAGCAGATTGAAGATCCGACTTTGTGTTCAGGAGTTACGGGCGTTTGTAGCGGTTACACGAGGCAAACCTAACCTAATCGAGAACGTGTAATGACGACGATATCTCTTGAAATCACTTCATTTGGACGTCGGCCACTGTCATTTCGCATGCAATTTGTGCTGCTGAAGCGAATGCCGCAAGCAGATTAAAGATCCGACATCGCGTTCAGGAGTTACGGGCGTTGTTAGCGGTTTTACGAGGCAAACCGAACCTAACCTAACCTAAGCGAGAACGTGTAATTACGGCGATATCTCTTGAAATTACTTCATTTCGACGTCGGCAACTGTCATTTCGCATGCAATTTGTGCTGCTGAAGCGAATGGAGCAAACAGATTGAAGATCCGACGTCGTGTTCAGGAGTTACGGGCGTTTGTAGCGGTTACACGAGGCAAACCTAACCTAATCGAGAACGTATAATTACGACGATATCTCTTGAAATCACTTCATTTCGACGTCGGCCACTATCATTTCGCATGCAATTTGTGCTGCTGAAGCGAATGCCGCAAGCAGATTGAAGATCCGACGTCGCGTTCAGGAGTTACGGGCATTTGTAGCGGTTGTACGAGGCAAACCGAACCTAACCTAACCTAAGCGAAAACGTGTAATTACGACGATATCTCTTGAAATCACGGCATTTCGACGTCGGCGACTGTCATTTCGCATGCAATTTATGCTGCTGAAGCGAATGCCGCAAGCAGATTGAAGATCCGACTTCGTGTTCAGGAGTAACGGGCGTTTGTAGCGGTTACACGAGGCAAACCTAACCTAATCGAGAACGTGTAATTACGACGATATCTCTTGAAATCACTTCATTTCGACGTCGGCCACTGTCATTTCGCATGCAATTTGTGCTGCTGAAGCGAATGCCGCAAGCAGATTAAAGATCCGACGTCGCGTTCAGGAGTTACGGGCGTTGTTAGCGGTTTTACGAGGCAAACCGAACCAAACCTAACCTAAGCGAGAACGTGTAATTACGGCGATATCTCTTGAAATCACTTCATTTCGACGTCGGCAGCTGTCATTTCGCATGCAATTTGTGCTGCTGAAGCGAATGCCGCAAGCAGATTGAAGATCCGACGTCGCGTTCAGGAGTTACGGGCATTTGTAGCGGTTGTACGAGGCAAACCGAACCTAACCTAACCTAAGCGAAAACGTGTAATTACGGCGATATCTCTTGAAATTACTTCATTTCGACGTCGGCAACTGTCATTTCGCATGCAATTTGTGCTGCTGAAGCGAATGCCGCAAGCAGATTAAAGATCCGACGTCGCGTTCAGGAGTTACGGGCGTTGTTAGCGGTTTTACGAGGCAAACCGAACCAAACCTAACCTAAGCGAGAACGTGTAATTACGGCGATATCTCTTGAAATCACTTCATTTCGACGTCGGCAGCTGTCATTTCGCATGCAATTTGTGCTGCTGAAGCGAATGGCGCAAACAGATTGAAGATCCGACGTCGTGTTCAGGAGTTACGGGCGTTTGTAGCGGTTGTATAAGGCAATACTCAACGAAAGCGCGTAAATAGGGCGAAATTTCTTGAAATCAGGGCATTTCGACGTCGGCAACCGTCATTACCCATGCAATTTGTGCTGCTGAAGCGAATGGCGGAAACAGATTGAAGATCGGACGTCGTGTTCAGGAGTTACGTGCGTTTGTAGCGGTTACACGAGGCAAACCTAACCTAAGCGAAAACGTGTAATTACGACGATATCTCTTGAAATCACGGCATTTCGACGTCGGCGACTGTCATTTCGCATGCAATTTGTGCTGCTGAAGCGAATGCCGCAAGCAGATTGAAGATCCGACTTCGTGTTCAGGAGTTACGGGCGTTTGTAGCGGTTACACGAGGCAAACCTAACCTAACCGAGAACGTGTAATTACGACGATATCTCTTGAAATCACTTCATTTCGACGTCGGCAACTGTCATTTCGCATGCAATTTGTGCTGCTGAAGCGAATGCTGCAAGCAGATTAAAGATCCGACGTCGCGTTCAGGAGTTACGGGCGTTGTTAGCGGTTTTACGAGGCAAACCGAACCTTACCTAACCTAAGCGAAAACGTGTAATTACGGCGATATCTCTTGAAATCACGGCATTTCGACCCCGGCGACTGTCATTTCGCATGTAATTTGTACTGCTGAAGCGAATGCCGCAAGCAGATTGAAGATCCGACGTCGCGTTCAGGAGTTACGGGCATTTGTAGCGGTTGTACGAGGCAAACCGAACCTAACCTAACCTAAGCGAAAACGTGTAATTACGACGATATCTCTTGAAATCACTTCATTTCGACGTCGGCCACTGTCATTTCGCATGCAATTTGTGCTGCTGAAGCGAATGGAGCAAACAGATTGAAGATCCGACGTCGTGTTCAGGAGTTACGGGCGTTTGTAGCGGTTACAGGAGGCAAACCTAACCTAATCGAGAACGTGTAATTACGACGATATCTCTTGAAATCACATCATTTCGACGTCGGCCACTGTCATTTCGCATGCAATTTGTGCTGCTGAAGCGAATGGCGCATACAGATTAAAGATCCGACGTCGTGTTCAGGAGTTACGGGCGTTTGTAGCGGTTACACGTGGCAAACCTAACCTAACCTAACCTAATCGAAAACGTGTAGTTACGACGATATCTCTTGAAATCACGGCATTTCGACGCCGGCGACTGTCATTTCGCATGTAATTTGTGCTGCTGAAGCGAATGCCGCAAGCAGATTGAAGATCCGACGTCGCGTTCAGGAGTTACGGGCATTTGTAGCGGTTGTACGAGGCAAACCGAACCTAACCTAACCTAAGCGAAAACGTGTAATTACGACGATATCTCTTGAAGTCACTTCATTTCGACGTCGGCAACTGTCATTTCGCATGCAATTTGTGCTGCTGAAGCGAATGCCGCAAGCAGATTAAAGATCCGACATCGCGTTCAGGAGTTACGGGCGTTGTTAGTGGTTTTACGAGGCAAACCGAACCTAACCTAACCTAAGCGAAAACGTGTAATTACGACGATATCTCTTGAAATCACTTCATTTCGACGTCGGCAGCTGTCATTTCGCATGCAATTTGTGCTGCTGAAGCGAATGGCGCAAACAGATTGAAGATCCGACGACGTGTTCAGGAGTTACGGGCGTTTGTAGCGGTTGTATAAGGCAATACTCAACGAAAGCGCGTAAATAGGGCGAAATTTCTTGAAATCAGGGCATTTCGACGTCGGCAACCGTCATTACCCATGCAATTTGTGCTGCTGAAGCGAATGGCGGAAACAGATTGAAGATCGGACGTCGTGTTCAGGAGTTACGTGCGTTTGTAGCGGTTACACGAGGCAAACCTAACCTAAGCGAAAACGTGTAATTACGACGATATCTCTTGAAATCACGGCATTTCGACGTCGGCGACTGTCATTTCGCATGCAATTTGTGCTGCTGAAGCGAATGCCGCAAGCAGATTGAAGA